>BHFT01035665.1:0-39732 GCA_004320025.1 Laticauda laticaudata
AACAACGGATGGAACATTTTGCTCGTCCGTTGTGTCCGTTTTGCATCCATTGGGCAGTGTGACAGGGCCTTAAAATAGATAGATATAGATATAGATATATATAGAGAGATAGGGATAGTGAGAGATAGATAGAGATAGAGATATATAGATAGAGATAAACAGACTGGATAGCCATTTGTCTGAAATGCTACAGGGTCTTCTGCTTGAGCAGGGGTTGGACTAGAAGGACTCCAAGCTCCCTTCCAAATCCGTTACAGGTAATCCTTTTTTTACATTTACAACTGTTGCAACATCCCCATGAATGCGTAATGACGATTCAGACACTTAGTAATTGACTTGTATTTATGACGGTCGCTGCGTCCTGGAGTCAAGTGATCCCCTTTTGCGAACTTCTGACAGGCAAAGTCAACGGGGAAGCCAGATTTGCTTAACAACCGTGGTACTCACTTAACAACTGCAGGGATTCCCTGAATAGCGGTGGCAAGGAAGGTTGTGAAATGGGGCAAGAAGACTTCCTCAACAAATGTCTCACTTAGGAGCAGAAACGCTGGGCTCCCTTGCGGTCGTAAGTGGAGGATTATCTGTATTCTGTTCTGCTCTCTCTCGCAAAAGAGGGGCTGCGCCCTTGATCAGAATACTTCTCTGTGGCATGTGTTTGCCGAAAGCACACTTTATACTGGCAACATTGTGGGTCATCTCACCGCATCCTGGAAATCTTCATCCTCAATCAGAGGTGGTATTCAGCTGGTTCTGACCAGTTCTGGAGATCCGGTACGGAAATTTTGAGTCGTTCAGAGAACCAGCCAATCCCCCCTCTGACTGGCCCTGCCAACCCCATCTCTTCTCTGCCCCTCATTGAGACCAAGCTGATTAGCTGGGTCTTCTTGGTTGCCCTGCACAGGAGAACAGAGCTGGAAAGCAGGTTAGTGGGGTGGGGAGGGAAGGGGGATTTTGCAGTAACCTTCCCCTGCCACGCCCACCAAGCCACGCCCACAGAACCAGCAGTAAAAAAGAATTGAATCCTACCATTGCCACTGACCCACCTATCTACCTACCTACATGCCTACCTACCTACATCTATCTATCTATCTATCTATCTATCTATCTATCTATCTATCTATCTATCTATCTATTTTCTCTAACATATATCTATCTGCATATCTATCCATCCATCCATCCATCCACCGACCAAAGGTGGTATTCATCCGGTTCTGGCTGGTTCTGGGGAACCAGTAGCATAAATTTTGAGTAGTTTGGAGAACTGGCCAATCCCACCTCTTCTCTGCCTCCCATTGAGTCCCAGCTGATGTGCTGGGTCTCCTTTGGTCGCTCTGCCCAGGAGAACGGAGCTGAAAAGCAGGTTAGTGGGGTGAGGAGTGGATTTTGCAGTATCCTTCCCCTGCCACGCCCACCAAGCCACGCCTACCAAGCCACACTAACAGAATCAGTAGTAAAAAAATTTGAATCCCACCACTGTCCTCAATGAATATTTGCAAGGGTACGTGGCTTAGTTGTATCCCTCCCAATTACCATTGTCCTCCATTGGTTTTAGGTGGAAAAACATTCATTTTCCATCCAAACGTGATTTTTTTCCCCCGTCTACCCAGTCAGTCTCAAGTCCATAAATCTTTGTTCTTTTTGCTGAATTACACCACAGGCTGACAAGTTACTCCAATATTATAAGCTACATGTTTTTGCACACTCCTGGAACAAGCTGGGCTAACCAGTCAAAACAATCCTGAGGCCAGCTGGCCCTTGGCGCTGGATGGCTGCAACGGCCAAGAGATGCTTTCTTTGAAGTCTTACGCCCTTCTTTTTGCTCCCTGGCCTTCCTGAGATGGAGGAATAAAGTATACCCTCTTCTTCCTTGCAGAGACAAATTTATAGCCATCTCTAAGGAACGCTTCCTTCTCCTCCTGATCTGCAGCTCCTGAAAGGGTCTTTAGTCTTCGGTAGAAATCTACAGCAACCTATTTGCTGATTGGTTTAGCAGGGGTATCAAACTCAGTGGTGGGATTCAACTTTTATTACTACTGGTTCTATGGGTGTTGCTTGGTGGGCATGGCTTGATGGGTGTGGCAGGGGAAGAGTACTGCAAAATCCACTCCCCACCCCACTAACCTGCTTTCCAGCTCCGTTCTCCTGTGCAGCCGATCAGCTGGGACTCAATGGGAGGCAGAGAAGGGATGGGGGCGAAGCCAGTCAGAGGTGGCATTTGCCAGTTCTCTAAACTACTCAAAATTTCCTCTAACGGTTCTCCAGAACTGGTCAGAACCTGCTGGATACCACTTCTGATCTCCAACCTTGGCAACTTGAAGACTTGTGGACTTCAACTCCCAGAGTTCCTTAGCCAGCTGGGAGTTGAAGTCCACAAGTCTAAAAGTTGCCAAGGTTGGAGACCCCTGGACTAGAAGACCTCCATGTGTCCCTTCCACTTCTGTTATTCTGTTATTCCATTCACTCAATGGATGAAAGACCTGATTACACTTTCCACCTCTGAGTGGATTGCCAATACAGGTAGTCTTCGACTTACAACCATTTGTTTAGCGACTGTTTAAAGTTACAATGAAAAAAAATGAGATATATGACCATCTTTCACTCTTATTCTCCAAAGCATCTGAAGGCAGGACTAGAAGTAACGGATGGAAACTTATGAAGGAGAGATCAAGCCTAAAATTAAGGAGAAATTTCCTGACAGTGCGAGCAATTAATCAGCGGGACGGTTTATCTCCAGAAGTTGTGGGAGCTCCATTACTGGAAGCTTTTAAGAAGAGATTGGTCACCATTGGTCCAGAGTGGTATAAGGTTTCCTGCAGGAGGGTTGTCATGCTCCTGTCGGAATCTGACTCGGAGGAGGAAGCCAAGAAGCTGACGGGGAGTGTGGCTCCGTTGGCTGTGGAAGAAACTAGGGAAGGGCAAAGTCTGGCTGGGCAGAGCAGGGGAGAGGAAGAGCAAAGTAGAGGGAATTCAGAGAAGACCCAGGGCCACCCCATCTTCATCCTAGGGCATGCATGGAGGACGGAGAAGGGAGTAATTTGAGTTGCATGGCTTACAGGGGAGGAAAGGGTCCTGATTCCTTTCATTAGCTGCAGCTAGGAACACACTGTTTAAAAAGGGAAGCTGCGCACAGCAAGCTGTTGAGAGCAAATCGTGAATTTATCTGGTATTGTCGAGGCTTATCTGGGTTCCTGGCATCTTCTCACTGTGTATGTATTGCTGGCCTTTCAAGTCTGCAATTCCTTCTCCTGCCCTGTCAAGTTAATTACTGCAGCGTGGTTTGTGTGGATTTTTATTTACAATTTGTATGTATTTTGTTTTTGGACAGAATTTCCTCCACTTAAAGACTGTTCTAGAGAATTTTTTCTCTAGTTGAAGGTAACCTGGACATTGGGGGCAAAGTTGGAGGTACTAAAAGAACTCTTCTTACTTAAGTGACTGTGTTGCCTTTGTGCCATGCCCTGGGTCATCACAGGGATGGACTAGAAGACCTCCAATGTCTTTTCTAACCCTGTTATTCTGTGTACTGTTTTATTCTGTATTCTGAGCCATGGCGTGTGATCTGGTCGGCTTCACCTCCATAGGTGAAAATGTTCCTCGCCTGATTACACAGACTTCAGTGAGGTTGAAGATACAGAAAGTCCCTTGAGAATTCAAATCAGGACATGATGACAATGACTGGTGAAGAGTCCAAGGTCAAGATCACAGCAAGGTGTGTGTGTATGTATTAAATCTTTTCTCTGATATAATTTATGTTATAGCCTGTATGATTCAATATAGAATAGTATAATAACAGAGTTGGAAGAAACCTTGGAGAACTTCTAGTCCAAACCTCTGCTCAAGCAAGAGACCATAAAGCACATAAATGGTTGTCCAGTCTCTTTTTGAAAGCCTCCAGTGATGGGAGCACCCACAACTTCTATTCCATTGATTGATTGCTCTCACTGTTAGGAAATTCCTCCTTATTTCCAGGTTTCTTCTCTCTTATTGATTAGTTTCCATCCATTGTGTCTTGTCTTGCTTTTTGGTGTTTTGGAAAATAGGGAGGGGTGGGATTCAATTTTTTTAACAACTGATTCTGTGGGCGTGGCTAGGTGGGCATGGCATCTTCTTCTTCTTCTTTTCTTCTTCTTCACCCTCCTGTTTTTTTGGCCTCCGTTTTTGGGCCTCCTAGGCCTCAGGGAAGCCACCTGGAAGACTTTTTTGCTGCTAGGAGTCTTCCCTGGGGCACAGGAAGACAAGAAAATGGAGCGATGGGGAGGGGTGCACAATACCACCTCTCCCTGCACCCCTCTTTGTCTCCTGGGCCTCAGGGAAGCCTCCTGGGCAAAGCAGTAAGACAGCAAGGGGGATCCCAGCACAGCTGATCATTGGAACAGCTGATCGTCAGGAGGGAGGAATACCTTAAGGAGTAACTG
Organism: Laticauda laticaudata; assembly: GCA_004320025.1. Taxonomy (NCBI): domain Eukaryota; kingdom Metazoa; phylum Chordata; class Lepidosauria; order Squamata; family Elapidae; genus Laticauda; species Laticauda laticaudata. The sequence continues at coordinate 4,416 of BHFT01035665.1, forward strand.
GGTGGGGGAGAACGCAGTCAGCAATGTCGCGCATACATGATAAGGACTGACTGGGAGGGGAGGGGAGGGCAGAAAAGTGCAGGGCCAGCCAGGGGCACAATTTGCTGGTTCTCCAAACTGCACAGAATCATAACAACCGGTTCTATAGAACCAGCCCAAACCGGTAGAATCTCACCCCTGAAAATAGGTTAACCCTCCTTTTCTTTGTAGGAGCCCCTTAAATATTGCAGCTCTGCTACCATCTCACTCCTGGTCCTTCTTTTCCCGAGACTAGCCATACCCAATTCCTGCAGCATAAAATATACCTTCATATATTTTAGCCTCCACCCCCTAATCATCTTTATTGCTCTTCTCTGCACTCTTCTCTGAGTTTCAACATCCTTTTTCTAGCTAGACCAAAACTGGATGCAGTATTCCAAGGGTGGTCTTACTAAGGCTTTGTAAATCAGCACTAAAACTTCACACGATCTTGATTATTGAGGTTATAAATTGCTCCCCACTATGATATAATAGGTAAGAGATCCTTTTTGCTGCATCTGAATTGGACGTGGGTTGGAAAGAGATGGAAATTTAGGGGTCAACAATGAAATTTTGTAAATTATTAAAAACATTGGACGTGGTGTAACCATCCCGACAATCCTGGTTGTCATACATATTATGGCATAAGGTATGTACTTTAAATACATTTATACAGCTATACATTTCTATGGTATTTCCCAATTTTAGTCATCTGTTCTGCCATCCCTATTCTCTTTTGATTTTAGATCCTTCCTTTTTTCCCACCACCGATAGAATTTGTGCCATACTTTATAGTATACTCTCTCATCTTTGTTTTTCATTTCCCAGGCTAATTTGTCTATCTCAGCGCAAGTCCATATCTTTTTTATTACGTCATTTCCATCGGGAATTTCTTTGTTTTTCCACATTTGGGCAAAGGCTAACCTTGCTGCCATAATTATGTGTATTATTAAACATATCTCCTCTTTATTGTATTTATCTGTTATAATTCCAAGTAGGAAATATTCTGGTTTGAATTCTATTTTATGATCTAGCATCTCCTCAGAGCCATTTCTGGATTCTCTGCCAAAACTCCTTAGTTTTCCTACATTTCCACCATACATTTTAAATAAAGTACTTCATAAAGTTTTGTAAAAATAATATTAAAAAAAGAATGAGACTTTGGAGGTAACTGCCAGAGAAGAACTGGATTGGGAAGGGTGAAACCCGAATCCAAGACATCAAAGAATAGGAGGTTGGAGAAAGCTGATTTATCACGCAGAAAAGAGTTGAAGAAACAAAGCTGTGTGGTCATAACAGGAAGCTTTGCAAAGGTTATTTATGGGAAACTACAAACCATAACTACTTTCTCTCTTTTCTCTTCCTCCTCCTTGTTCAAGCAGCACACCAATTACGTGTCCTTGTGGCCAAATTACCGGGATTTCATTATCATTAACATTCGGAGGGCGGTAAAAAAGTTTATTTATGGTTGAGTAGAAGAAACAAGTCCCGCAGAAGAAGGGAAGCTGGAGTAGGTGGCCCAGATTTTTCTGTTTGGTCTTGTTTGTATCCTTCTCCCCCTCGGCCTCTGCCCTGGAAGAGCAGCTCTCACAAAATCTGCTATTCTACAAGCCATCTTGGGTTAAGGAAAGGACTGGCTGTCCCTTATTAAAAAGGAATAAGGTGATGATTTGCTCAAAGCAGTCCTGGGTGGTCGGGTTCTAATGAGATAATTGGCTACCTTTGCTCCTTCCAATTTTTCTCTTTTTAACCCTTTCTTCCTTTAAAAAAAAAAAAAGCATTGTTGAGATCCCCCTGTGTTCTTCTCCAAGGATGGGCAATGAAATCTGGTATCCATTCTGAATCCAGTGACCCAAATCAGGACTTTAGAAGCCGCGGTGGCGCAGTGGTTGGAGTTTGGTACTACAGGCTCCTTCTGCTGACTGCAATTTGGCAGTTTGAGTCTCACCAGGCTCAAGTCTTCCATCCTTCCGAGGTCGGTCAAATGAGGCCCCAGATTGTTGGGGGAGTGATAATAGGCTGACTCTGTAAATTGCTTAGAGAGGGTTGTAAAACATTGCTAAAGCGGTATATAAGTCTATTGCCTTCCTTGCTTCCTTCCTTAACTCTGCCCACTGCCAGCAGTTCGATCCTGACCAGCTCAAGATTGACTCAGCCTTCTGTCTTTCCGAGGTGGGTAAAAGGAGGACCCAGATTGTTGGGGGGGTAATAGGCTGACTTTGTAAACTGCTTAGAGAGGGCTGCAAAGCACTGGGAAGCAGGATATAAGTCTATTGTTATTTAGCATCAAATCAGCATCATTGCAAACAGAAAATGTCCACACATGTAGTCCTTAACTTACAACCATTCCTTTAGGGATTGTTTGATTCTTGCAATGGCACTGAAAAAAAGTGACTTAGGACCTGTTTTCCCATGGCCGTTGCAGCATCCTCATGGTCATGTGATCGACATTTGGACGCTTGGCAGCTGACTCGTACTTCAGGCTACATATCACACAGCCTGAAACACGGGTGATGGCCTCTCCCTGCCCATCCCTAGATTCAGAATGTGGGTGGAAGATTAAGGAAGCCTTTCACCACAGGCCTGGATGCTGGGAGTGGGTGTGAGAGTGTGGTAGAATATTGATCTCACCTCTGCCACAGTTTCTTCACCATCCTCTGAGCTCCTGGGCAAGATTTCTCACTTTACAGCGACTCTTCTCTCCTCAGCCACAGATAAGAGGAATATAATATATTATGTATGTTACATTCTAAGCTAACAAGCAGCCTTCTTTAGTACGATGTCCTCCTGCTTCTGCTTCTCTTCCTTTCTCCTCCTCCTCCTCTTCCTGCTCACACATTGCAGTTAGCCATGATTTCATTAACTGTCATTTACTGAATAAAGCACACTTTCTGCCATCTGTCAGAAATGGTACCTGGTCTCCTGCTTGGGTGGGGGTTTGGACTAGATGACCTATAAGGTTCCTTCCAACTCTGTTAATCTATAAACACTTCATCTTGTTCCCTCCAGGATCCATCATCCATGGCTAACTACCACGGATGGGTTCATACATTTATACAAAACCAAGCAAATTCCACTGTGGCTTCATCTTTGATGACTGAGCTTCTACTTTGCACTATAGTCTGCAGTATCGAATAATACATTGTTGGATTGTATTTACATCAAACACATATCACAGTCCATCCATCTTATAGTTGCCAAGGTTGAGAAACATTGCATTAGACCAGGGGTTTTCAAACTTGACATCTTTAAGACTTGTGAACTTCAACTCCCAGAATTCCTCCTCCAGTCATGTTAGCTCAGGAATTCCACAAGTCTTAAACTTGCCAAGTTTGAAGACCCTTGCATTAGACTCTGGAAGTTATGGCAACTGGACTTCTTTTCTCCTTTGGCTTGAAACATTTCATTGCTGCAGATTGAAGAAGCTACTTGGATAAAGGAGCAAAACATTTCAAACCAAAAGAAAAAAATAAGTCCAGTTTTTATTTTATTTTATTTATTTATTTGTCAATAACTTACAAGATAATATCAAAACTTACAAGCATTTAAGCATGAGCTTAAATGGACTCCAGAAGATGGTAGAGGACAGGAAGGCCTGGAGGAATGTTGTCCATGGGGTCGCGATGGGTCAGACACGACTGTGCGACTAACAACAATACATAGTAGCTGACATGATGCCAAGTCAACCATGATGGGAAGCTCCAATTATGGGCATCACAAGGATGTCCTTTGGAGAATGGTTAGTCAGACATCTTCATGCAACAATTAAGGGAATGTATGGATGAGCCTCTTTTTCCTTTTACTCACTCATCCAAGGCTCACAAATGGATTTATGTTTTCCATGCAAGAATAGAACTTAGCATCGTAGGTCTGGAAAAAATCTTGGAGGTCTTCTAGGCCAAGAACCCTCAAGGTCTTCTGCTATTTTATTCTTCTTCTAGCCCAACACTCTACTCAAGGCAGGAGACCCTATATCATCCCAGTCAACTGGATGTCCAATCTTTTCTTGAAAACCTCCAGTGATGGAGCATCCACAACTTCCAAAGGCAAGCCATTCCACTGGTTAATTGTTCTGTTAGGAAATTTCTCCTTCATTCTAGGAAGTTTGCAGGTTGGATCTGTTTAATAATCTTCCATCCATTGCTTCTTGTCCTGTCCTCAGAAACTTTGGAGAACCCCATCTTTTTCGTGACAGCCCCTTAGATATTGGAATACTGCTATAATGTCACCCATAGTTCTTCTTTTCATTAGAGTACACTTTCTCAATTCCTGCAGCTGTTCTACCTGTATTCAAGCCATGACACACTTCCACATCCCTAGCTTGTGAAGATCAGACTTTGATAGCAAATGCCCAGAATTCTGCTCTCTGAATAATACATGACCTCCAACCAGAATAACAGAATAACAAGCTTTGGAAGAAAGAAACATGGAGGCTGTCTGGAAGGATAGTTTAATGGTGGACAGGACCACATGGGGTTTGAGGTTTGAGGTCCTGGACAAAATGGAGCACATGGGTGAGAGAAGGGGAGAGATTTATACCCTCTGTTGGGCTTTGAACTTGCTTCCTGTGGCAGGAAATGTATCCTGATTGTTATCAGACACCCATGGGGGCGTACAGGGGTAACTTTGTAGGTTGAGTCCCAGGCTTGGTTGAATCTTGCTGGGTGATGTAATGAAGGGGCTTTGGGTAATTCTTCTTATGGCTTAATGGCTTTGTCATAGTGATTGCTCTTGAGTTTTTCCTTCCTGCCTGATGAGCTAAACCTGTTTCAATCTTTTGCCTTTTCCTATTTTAGGAATTAATCTTCTCAGGGGGCAGAAAAAAGGGAATTTCAGCTTACCTTGGAAAGTTTGTTTTTAGCTTGATTCCCCCTATCTTAATGGCTCTACTTAAGTATTTTGGTGGTCAACTTTTGTTACTTTTGTAACAGCCTGCTCTTTAGCAGGCTGCTCTGAGTTTTTTCTTTCAGCTGGTGATTCTTAGTTTTCTTCAAGGGGGAAGGGCTGGCTTGAGGTTTTCTTGGCACTCTTTTCTGAGGTTTCTGGTGCTGTGACCTTTCTGGCATTGTCCTTTTGGGATATGCTTCCCACAGAGGACTAGGGTGACATGACAGCAGTGTTCCAATGTCTAAAGGGTGGCCATAAAGAAGAGGGGGTCAACCCCTCCAAAGGACCTGAGGGGCAGGCAAGAAACAATGGATGGAAACTAATCATGGAGGTATCCAACTTAGAACGAAGGAGAAATTTCCTCTCCGTGAGAACAATTAATCAATGGAACAGTTTTCCTCCTGAGGTTGTGTGTGCTCTATCACTAGAGATATTTAAGAAACAATCAGACAGCATTTGTCCTGAATGGTACAGGGTTTCCTGCTTGATTGGGGGTTGGACTAGAAGACCTCCAAGATCCCCCCCTAATCCAATTCTATGTTCTGTGTTTTAATTTTCTCTCATTGCACAAGAGCAAAGAATGAAACCTCTATGCTTGCCCCTATAACAGCAAAGCATGGCTTAAGCTCACTATTTCACGTTACAAATTTAACTTGTTTTATAATTTGCACCTTCAGATGTTAAGTTTTGTTTAAGAAATTGAATGGGGGGGTTGCGCTCAACATAATGCTGAAATAAAATATTCATGTTCTGTTCTTTTTATTAAAACCCACAAAACCACCCACACCTACCCACACCCAAGCTCTACAAACAAACTTCTGAAAAATGTGTTCAGATTTCCTCACTTCTTCATTATTAAACTTGGATCTCAGTTCTCAAAATGAATTTGTTTTTAATTGGGCAATGCTATATAAGTCCTAAATATGAACAAAACCTACAGAAATCTTTTAACATATTGAAATTATATTAATATAGTCATAACACTTTTCCTTAATGAACACTCTTATGACAGAAGTATGGGGAGCATTGTTGGTCGTGGTAGATTTTTTTAATGTGGGCTTGTAAGTCTCAAACTTTAGCATGAAGACAGAGGCCTAAATATAATTTGAGAAAGATAAAAATGAGGAAAACAAGCACACATTCAAAGATCATGAGAGTTATGGATTGCTACAGATGCTTTTCACCCTTGGCAACTGTCAGATGGATGAACTTCAACTCGCAGAATTCCCCAGCCAGCATGCTGGCTGTCTATCATGCTGCCTGGGGAATTCTGGGAGTTGAAGTCCACCAATCTGAAAATTGCCAACTTTGCAAATCACAGCTGTGAACCATAGAAAGTAGAATGTCTTCTTTTTCTTTTGGTTTGTTTAAAAACTACCAAACTATGGATTGCATAATTGCATGCCAAGTATTTTAAGGATCTCTGGATACCTCTGGATTTCTGTAATAAACCTTCATGACGTCAGTTTATTTTTGGTTTAGCATTGCACCAGAATGTTGGGAAAAAAGTACTTTAATCAAAAGATGCTTGTCTGGATTCTTCTTTGACATCTGATTTGGCCCAATGTAGCTTCACAAAAGAGTGGACTTACCACCTAATATACTATACCCGTGTTGGCGAACCTCAGCCATGCGTGCCAGAAGTGGCACGCAGAGCCATTTCCCCCGGCACGCGAGAGGTTGCCCGGAAGAGCCCCACTGCGCATGCATGTGCGTGCCACCACAAGACAGCTGATTATCAGGTATGGAATGCAAGCTGCCCACTGCTTCCCCCTCCCTTTCTGTTGGCAACTCTAAAAAGACCGGAGAAATATTTTAGGGGTTGACATAGGGGAGCCCTAGTTTAAAAGCAACCATAAATAGCAGGAATTCTGGTGGTAACAATAGAAGATATATTTATTCTATTTTGTTAAATTTATATGCTGCCCATCTCAACATCAACAAATGACTCTGGGTGGCTTTAAAAAAAAAAAATTCCCAAGATTACAAATAATGAAATCATCAAGGACCCACTGTCTTCCAGTTCTGACTTTATTCATCACTTTCAGTTAACCTTGAAACTTCCACTAACCACTGCAAATAGTATTGATGCTTGTGGACAGGTATTCAATATGTTTCCAGTTCCAGAGACACAACACTGATTACAAAGAAGAAAGGAAGCCTTTGTTGTTGTTGTTAATGTTGTTGGTAAAATAATAATTTCCCTTTTTCCTCTGGTGGAGAAAGTGTTCACATAATAGAATTTCACTGCAGTGCTTATTCCTTTTACCGGTAAGTCTGGAACAGCATAGGGGTTGAATGTGATCAGATGGAAGTTTGCAAAGTCTATTCTTTGATCTTGGAGACCCCAAAGTTCAGTGCTGAAAGATGACTGATTCTTCACTAAGAAGGTCAATAAGATATAATCCAGATAGTGGGATTCAAAATATTTTTACTACCAGTTCTGTGGCTTGGTGGGCGTGGTAGGGGAAGGATATACTGCAACATCCCCCTTCCCTCCCCACCCCACTAACCTGCTTTCCAGCTCCATTCTCCTGTGCAGGGCAACCAAAGGAGACCCAGCCGATCAGCTGGGACTCAATTGGAGTCAGAGAAGAGATGGGGTTGGCGGGGCCAGTCAGAGGGGGGATTGGCTGGTTCTCCAAACTACTCAGAATTTCCGCTATCGGTTCTGCAGAATACCACCTCTGATCCAGAAGGATCCCTGTCCAGTTTCCCTTACTCATTCAAATAATTAGTATCTATAGGATCCCTTTCATGGAAACAGGCTCAACTGGTGTTCCTTCAAGGAACCTCTGACAAGGTTTTAACTGCTGACCTAGGAAGGAAGGCTTGCTATGGGTGGCAAACAGCTGTTTTCATCTAATAGAGATCTCATTATCCCTTGTGGAACAACAACTGATGGCCTCCTTTTACTGGTCCACAATAGAAAGTGTCCTCGCATATTGCATGACGACGTGGTTTGCTGGCTTGACAGCCATGGATAGAAAGACACTACAGAGGGTGGTGAGCACAGCACTAAACATCGTGGGCTGTTCCCTGACACCACTAGATGACCTTACCAGGGCTCACTGCCTTAGAAGAGTGAGGGAAATCCTCAGGGACGACTCACACCTTGGTCAGCACTTCTTCACTCTCTGACCATTGGGTAGGAGATAGAGAAGCGTAGCCAGCCACACGAAGGTAATAATAGGTGATGGCTTAAGCAAGGAAGAGAGAACCAGCTGGAACAGGACTGTGGCATTGCAGATTCCCAGTCTGCTCCATAGGATGTCGAGTTTATATTTAGAACTCTGGATTCTGCAGTTAGGGAGCAGAATAGCAAACCAAGCAGTTAATGTTTGATACCCGTGCCTGCTGTAACTAGCTGAAAAACAAATTATTTTTGGTAACTTTTAGGTTTTCATTTAACAGAAGTGGTGATTCACTTAATAACCATAGCAAAAAGTTATTAAAATGGGGCATGATAACAGAATTGAAAGGTCTTCCAGTCCAATCCCTTTCTCAAGCAGGAACTCTATACCATCCCAAAGAAATTATTTGTCCAATCTCTTCTTAAAAACTTCTGTACTGGAGCACCCACTCTGGAGGTAAATCGTTCCACTGGTTAACTGTCAGGAAATTTCTCCTTAGTTGTAGGTTGCTTCTCTCCTTGATTAGTTCCCATCCATTGTTTCTTGTCCAGCCTTTTTATTTGTCAACAGGACTACCTTTATTAAGGCAGCATGGTGGCTCAGCCAAGATGCTGGGGCTTGTTGGCTGAAAAGCCGGCAGCCCAGGTTTGAGACCTGGTACTACAAGCCAGGGTGAGCTCCCATCCTCACCCTAGCTCCTGCCAACCCAGCAGTTCAAAAGCATGCAAATGCAAGTAGATAAATAGGTACCACTTTGGTGGGAAGGTAACAGCACTCCATGATGTCATGCTGGCCACATATCTTTGGATAGCACTGGCTCAATGGCCTTGAAATGGAGAGCAGCACCGTCCCCTAGAATAAGCAACAACTAGCGGAGTAAAATCCTGCAGGGACTCTTCCTTTGCCTTCATTAGACCCCTCTGAAGAATCTCTTGTGTGAATTAACTGACCGCCAAGGGCTTTTAAAATTAGGCTAAGAGTGCCAAAAATAACTAGTTGCAAACATTTGATTTGGAATAGCTCACTTTTTGTATGCTCAACCCAAGAATCGTCAACTCATTTACCACGCCGTATGTGGCAAGCTGAGATATAGGAAGTGATCAATGCTTTTCAAAATTGGGCTTTTCTAAAAAAAAAGGGGGGGAAGACCTGAAATGCTTTTCTTCAGAGCCCTCTTGATGAAATCGCTTCTCATTATTTCCAAGGCTGAGATTGTTCGGCTGAATTTTCTCACTGTATCTCTTGAATGTGTGGACCTGGGTGGCTGAACTGGGCATGACATAATCGCCGATCATGTAGACTCCAATTATCCTTCTTCAGTTGCCCCACAATGGAGTTGACTGGAGCATTATTAAAAGGTCTTTTCATCAGACAGAATGCGGTGAAGGAAGCCATGCCCAATTCCTCTTCTGGATTAGTTAAGTGTCGTTTAGGAGAAGCCCGGGAGAGAATTATTGGGTGTGTGGTTTGACAGGCTCTCTCCACAGCATTGCTTGCTGTGTCCTGGCCACCCACCGTGTCTATACTTCAGAGGAATCTCATTCACACAAGGATTAGCATGGGAGACTCTTTGTATATTATATTATACATACATTAGTGACCATATTAGCATGGAAGACAGTTCCAGGGTCATAATGAGTGGGCACTCTGATGGGTTGGCCTCCTTTTCCACCATTGCGTCATCGAGCAGTTTTCAAAAAGACTTTAATAGTTCATCTTGCTTTTTTAATGGGCACCAGGACGGCTGCGGCAACTGACATTACCCACAACGGAAGAGCGCAAGGTGAAGACGAAGGAGCCAGCCAAGATGGCAAAACGGACAGCTTTGATGATCAGAGGAAAGATATGAATTTTTAGGCTGATTGGAAACTTCTTTTGGACTTTCTGTGTGAAACCAGGAGGGTGGGGGGGGGAATGAAATTGCAATATATGAGTTTGTTTAGGAAAAAAAGGAGCAGATAATGGGAAAAAATGTAATCTTATAGACCTTAGAGTAATAGGTCTATTTGAATTTGTACTTACAACTGTTGTAAAAAGAAAATACAGAGTACAGAATAACAGAGTTGGAAGGGACCTTGTAGGTCATCTAGTCCAACCCCCCAACCTGCCACCCAAGCAAATCCTACACCATTTCTGAAAGATGGCAGTCCAGTCTCTTCTTGAAAGCCTCCAGTGATGAAGCTCCCACAACTTCTGAAGGCAAATTGTTCCACTGAATAATTGTTCTCCCTGTCAGAAAATTTCTCTTCATTTCTAGATTGGATCTATTTTTGATAAGTTTTTGTCTATTAGCATGGAACTCAAAGATCAGAAGTCATTTCTTTTTCTTCACTTATTTTTCTGCACTTTGGGCTTTTCTTTCTTTCTTTCTTTCTTTCTTTTCTTTCTTCCTTCCTTTCTTTTTTTTCTTGCTCTCTCTCTCCTTCCTTCCTTCTTCCCTCCCTTCTTTTTCCCCATCTTAATTATTACTTTTTGTTAGATTTTATATTTCCAGTTTTTAAAAAATCTAATAGTTATCATTAAAAAAAAACACCTACTCTGTCCCTCTTCCAAATAGTTAATGTGTGACCATGAATGTTAGAAGAAAGTTGGAGAATTAAGCATGTGTTTATTTCTTTAGCTCTCTACAGGAGAAAAAAAAAGGTGCATTTTTTTTAACGAAACACTTTCCTTAAAAAAAAAAATTGAAAAGTCACCCAAGGTGAAAAGAAATGGAATGGGAAGAGCTTACAAATTTAATACTATTTGTGGCCAACTACTGTGTTCCTTAGAAGCTCAAAGGTTTATATTGTTAGGCGCTTCCTGCTTCCCAAGGCATGTTGCTAAAGTTTGATTTCCTCCAGAAGAAGAACATCAGAGTGTTTGGGTAGTTTATAGCATTTATAATGCTATAGCAAAGTCATTTATAATGCTATAGCAAAGTCAAAAGTTCTGATAGATCTAAAGGCACCCTACTCCAAATCAGTCCACCATTAGATACTCTGCCCCCCACCCCCACCTACCTCATCTCCATCCTTACGATATTTTCCCCCAAAGGTCTTTCGGTTCATAGCTCATTGACCCTGTTCAGAAAATATGGTTAATAAGGTTAGGAAATAGCGAAGTGAGAATGTGCTGACCCTGTTGCTGGGGAGTAGAACTGGGAGAAGAAAACAGTTTTAGCCTCAAACCGGCCCCCATTTTGTTCTGGCTGAGGGCCCACAGGAACTTGGACATGGCTAAGTATTAACAAGGAGCAAAGATGTGATAAGCCAAGCAAGCAACTTTGCAAGAATGCCATCTTAACATTGTCTCCATTTTCTTTATACAAGGTTTATCTGTATCTACACATTTCTCAGAAGAACAGGGGGTGGCTTTTGGGTGGAATCTGGACTTGGAACCAGTGACTAAGTTTGCTTTTTTACTCATCTTCTTCATCTTCTTAGCGTCCCTCTTGGTTGCGGGTCTGTGGGTTTGTGGTGTGTTCACAAGTCATCAGTGCTAATGTGATAAGAAGGTTGCTCTTCAGCTAGCTTGTCACAAAGCTTGGCATTGTTTTGGGTCTGGGAAGGGGAAACTGGCCCAAGGACACCCCGATGGTTTCCCCATCTAAGAGCAGACCATTTTTGGGTCTAGAAAGTGTGCAGAGAAGAGACTCAAAAATGATAGTTGCTAAATCATATCATGAATGTTGAGAGAACTAGGTACATCTTCCTGTCTAAAAGAAAGATTATGAGGGACATGATAACTGTCTTCCAGTGCTTGAGGGGCTGTCACAGAAAAGAGAGGGTTGACTTATTCTCTAAGGTAGGACATGAAGCAATGGGTGGAAACTATTCAAGGAGAGAAGCAACCTAGAACTAAGGAGAAAATGCCTGACAGTGAGAACAATCAATCAACCGAACAGCTTGCCTTCAGAAGTTGTGGGTGCTTCGTCACTGGATGTTTTCAAAAATAGACTGGACAACCATGGTATAGATCAGTGGTGGCTAACCTTTTTGGGCTCCTGTGCCAAAAATTTCCAGCGCCCAGAATGCAATGTGCACCCACGCCCCCTGCACATGCATGCACAATTTCCCACTCCCACCCCCTTGTCTGCTCTGTACCTCACAGCTGATTTTTCAGCTGGTTTGAAGCTTTTTTTCAGCCTCCTGGAGGCTTAGAAAAAGCCTCTGCAAGGCTTTTCAGATTGAATTATAAGCCTGTTTCCTCACTTCCCGTATTACAGGAAGTGACAAAACGGGCCTACAATTCGGCCTGAAAAGTTTTGCAGAGGCTTTTTCTAAGCTTCTGGGAGACCGAAAAAGGCCTCAAACCAACAACAACAATGACAAAAATCAGCGGTGAAGCGCGCACATGCGCAGTGAGGTAAGTTTGCCTGCGGCTTGCGTGCCATCACAAATGGCTCTGCATGCCACTTTCAACTTTATTTTTGTAATATTATATTAAATAGAAATGACAGCCCTTCCAACATCACTTTATGAAGATCTAGATCTTCAATTCAAGAGCTAAATAGGTGTTTGGTTAATATGCTCAGAAGAAGCAAGGGCTTCTATTAAAACTGAACGTTAAGCCAATTGTTTCATGTATCATGAAGAAACATGCTATGATGGGAAATGAAGCAGAAAGCCGTGACAGTAATGCTGATTACAAACCAAAGATTATCAGAGGTTAAGCTGTACTACCAATGGTTGAATGGTCTTATTTGGACTAAAATGAGATTGATAATTTGAGGTAATCCCTAACCCTTTTCCAAATGAAAACAGAAATAGAATATAATTCTTGATTGGTTAAGTGTGATGGGATATACAAGGAATTTGTCTCCAGTACACAAGATCTCAATGTACATATTATGAACAATAAAGTGACAGGTCATAGTTCATAAATCAGAGTTACAATAATTAATCATAAGATACCAACAGGAGAGGATAGTACAGAAGATGAGAAGGATAATAGCAACACAACCTACTATGTGGGTAAATATCTTTAGGCTTAAGACTGTGCTGTGGAAATTAGGTGTTCAGCAGAGTGATGGCATGGGGGGAAACTCTGTGTTTTGGCATGCAATGTCCTGTATGGGGTTCAGTTTGGAGGCTTAGTCAACTGTGCAATTGTGGCAACTTTCATCAAAAAATCCCTTTGTTTCTATGTTTAGATTATCCTGTCTGTGACACAAAGTTCTCTCTTCACCTTCCTCACCTGCCGTGAATCTCAGGCCAATTGGTCATCACTACAATCTGGTTAATGGAGATTTATGAGGAAATAGAGGGAAAATTTATTAGCCAATTGCTATAAAAATGGTTTTGATACCAAATGGTTTGGATGCCAACCAATATGGATACTAAGTAACAGCCAGGATTGGTGTTGGTTTTGTTCTATTGTTTAGAGCTGGATTAATGGCTAAGTAGTTGATCAGACATGGGAAAACATGTCAGCAAAACATACAGTACAGAACAGTGGTCGCCAACCAGTGGGCCGGGGACCACTGGTGTTCCGCGAGAAAATTTTGGTGGTCCGCAGAGAAATGCACCCTCAAATCAATTAATCCAGGTTGTGCAGGAACAAAAGACTGCGCCATCCACATGGCCTGCGGGAACACAAGGCTTGCATCGCTTGCATTACGAACAACACGAGATAGGGGAGGGGGGGAAGGGTGGGGGGGGAACTTGCCCTACTTGCCCCACGCNGATAGGGGAGGGGGGGAAGGGTGGGGGGGGAAGGGTGGGGGGGGAACTTGCCCTACTTGCCCCACGCACCTGGTCTGGCCACTGGGCTGCTTTTTTCAGCTTCTTTCTTCTTCTGCTTTTGGCTGCACACAAGGAAAGCAGCAAAAGTCTTTTTTTCTCTCCCTCAGACTCCACCAGAAATGAGTCTTTGGGACCCTGCAAGGCCTCCTGCTCCAAGAGGCTGTGCCGGTGCAACAAGTCTCACAAAGACTTATTGCTGGCGGAGTCTGAGGGAGAGAAAGAAAGACTTTTGCTGCTTCTGCTGCTTTCCTTGCATGAAGCCAAAAGTCTCTCCTCTCTCTTTCTCTCCCCCTGAGAATGGAGCTGAAGACGGTATCCTGTGATCCCAAATAAAGAATGAACGATTGGTAGAAAAACGGGGCAGGGAATTTTCCTGCAGAAAATTTAGGGGATTTTCCCAGGGTCTCTGGTCCACAGGATTTAAAATTATGAGTTTGGTGGTCCCTGAAATCCTAAAGGTTGGCGACCCCTGGTATACAACATTTGAAGCTGTGTTTCTCAGCTTCGGTCAGATAGGATGTGTGGACTTCAACTTCCAGAATTCCCCAGACAGCCATGATGTTTTAGTATCAAAACTATTTTCAGAGAAAACACTGGTTTAGAGTTTAATATAACAAGGCAGTCAGGCATTCTGATGAGCTCCCTAAAAGATACAGAATACATAATAGCATAGTTGGAAGGGGCCAACTATGTCCAACTCTCCACTCAAGCCGGAGACCTGATATGATTCCAGACAAATGGCTGTGCAGTCTCTTCTTGAAAACCTTCCGTGTCGGAGCAGCCACAACTTTGGGAGACAGGCTATTCACTGCTATTGAGTTACTAAGTTATTGGTCAACTTAACCCCCTGAACTCCCAGGCTGCGGCCCACTACCAGGCCATGGCCTGTTTGAAGTTGGGCCGCAAGAGAAATGGGCAAGTGTGCGTGCACGACACTCCATCAGTGTGAGTGGAGGGTGCTTGCACTCACATACAAAGCTCCACTCACACAAAGCTCCACTCACACAAAGCTCCACTCACTTGTGACCATTTTTCACAGTTACAACTTTTGCAGCATTCCCAAGATCATGTGACCAAAATTCAGGCTCCTGGCAACTGGTTCAGATTTGTTAATAGATAAACAGAGTTGGAAGAGGCCTTGTAGGTTATCCAGTCCAACCCCCCACTCAAGCAGGAGACCCTACACCATTTCTGACTGATGGCAGTCCAACCTCTTCCTGAAAGCTCACAAGTGATGGAGCTCCCACAATTTGATAAGCTTCTATCAATTACTTCTTGTCCTGCCTTCGGGTGCTTTGGCTAGACCGCTTCCCAGGTCCCTTCCAACTCTGTTCATCTATATTTGTACCTCTGAGGTCCCTTCCAACGCTATTATTCCATCTTAAGTGTTCTGAATGATGAAATGCTCGGCAATCTTCTCTGTCAAAGATCAAAGTATCCTGGTGGGGTTTTATGGACTAGCCTGTATCACCTCCATATCAAGGAGAGATTCAACCTGGAAATAAGGAGGAATTTTCTGACTGTGAGAACAATCAACCCATGGAACAGAAGTTGCCTTCAGATGTTGTGGGAACTTCATCCCTGGGGGCTTTCAAGAAGAGACTGGACTGCCCTCTGTCAGAAATGGTGTAGGGTCTCCTGCTTGGGTGGGGGAGGTTGGACTACATGACCTACAAGGTCCCTTCCAACTCTGTTAATCTGTATCTTTTAAAGTCGGTGTGGGGAAGCTGAATTTGCTTAAGAATGGCATGATTCATTTCACAACTGCAGTGATGCACTAAACAACTATGGCCAAAAAGGTCCTAAACTCAGGCACTACTCACTTAAAAACCACTTTGCTTAGCAACGGAAAGCTAATTAACTCTCTGGCTTGTAGCTGTATTTTCTTAGCATCCACACAGTCACAATGTCAAAATTCAGATGATTGGCCATTGGCCATTGCCATGTCCCAAGGTCATGCAATCCCCTTTTAAGAAAGCAAAGTCAATGGGGAATCCAGAGTCATTTAAACAACCATGTTGCTAATTTAACACCTGCAGTGATTCACTTAACAATGGTAGCTTAAAAGGTTCTAAAAGCAGGCATTTCTTGTTTAACAACTGCTACACTTAGCAAGGGAAAGGTAATTAACTCTGTAGCTTCTAGGTGTACTCTATGAGGAAGATTAACAGAGTTGGAAGGGACCTTGTAGGTCATCTAGTCCAACACCCCCCTGTCCAAGCAGGAGACCCTACACCATTTCTGACAAATGGCAGTCCACTCTCTTCTTGAAAGCCTCATTTCCAGGTTGAATCTCTCCTGGATCAGTTTCCATCCATTATTCCTTGTCTGGCAAATTCTTGCAAGGAAATTCTGAAGTTTTGTGGCAAGCTTTCTTTAGAAAAACAGTTAAAAGACTTTTCAGGAGAATATTTGGTTTTAGAAGAAGAGAATTTAATGGCTTCTGTGCATAGAAATGCCAGAATGATCCACTACCATAGCATCTTTTTGGGGTGTCCATTCTATTTCAGGATCACTTCCTTTGGTGCTATCCTATTTTTCCTTGTTACTCAGAAATCTAACAGTACCATGTTGTGTTTAGTCATTTCTTCGTCTAGCGTTGTGATGATGTGCTAAATCAGATATTTGCTTATTTTGGCAAAATATTTTGGGATAAACACATGCCTCCTCAACTCGATGTCTCCAATGTAGATCTGTCTGCAGGATTTTTGTCCTGTATGAGCCCAAACAGGATTGAATATCAAAGCTATATGTTGCAAATCATTGCTAGCTTCCTGTTTTGATTCCGTTCCTTCTCTGCCTTCTCTGAATATTTTTTAATTTCTAATCATATGCTGAAAAGCAGAACAATGGCACATCGACAGAGCTGAGAGTTCTTCTCACAATCACAATTGGGATCACAGTTTCTGTTGCTAAGCAAGGCAATTGTTAAATGAGACCAGCCAATTTTTAACCTTTTTTTTTAGATTTTTTTTATTTTTATTTAAAAAAAAAACAAATCCATTTTTCAGTTATACAGTGTGTTGACTGGGTACATATAACTTGTGCGGATATTGATATCTGTATACATTTCTTACTGAGTTTATATTCATATTGCAACCTATTCATTATTACATATCATTATAACAATATCATTTAATTTCTTACTTTATTTTCCAACCATGTATAAAATAAATCCCAAATTATATAATACCCCATTTCTTCTTGTTCTCTAATTGCCAATGATAACCTACTCATTTCTGCAAAACCTTTTTTTTTTTAACCATCGTTGTGAAGTGAATTATTGCAGTTCAGTGACTGATGCTATTGTTAGATGAATCATGCAGTCGTTAAGCAAATCCAGCTTCCCAATTTGCTTGTAAAATGCTGGCTGGGGAGCCTTTGCAAATAAGGATCACAAATAAGAGCTTCGATGGTGCATTGGTAGAATGCAGTACTGCAGGCTACTTTTGCTGACTGCCAGCAATTTGGCAGTGTGAATCTCACCAGGCTCAAGGTTGACTCAGCCTTCCGTCCTTCCAAGGTGGATAAAATGAGGACCCAGATTGTTGGGGACAAGAGGCTGACTCTGTAAACCGCGTAGAGAGGGCTGGAAAGCACTGTGAAGCGGGATATAAATCTAAGAGCTAGTACTAGCTAGTGCTATCACCAGACCCTGGGATGGTGCATGCCAGATGCCAATCACCAAAATGTTGGTCATGTAACTGAGGATAATGTGATGGACTTAAGTGTGAGGACCAGTTGTAAGTAGTTTTTCTAGTAAATTTAAAGTGTCACTAAATAAATTGGTTGTAAGTTGGCAACTACCTGCATTGTTTTTTCATTCTTTTTTTTAAAAAATAAACTTATTTCTTTCAGTTCCATCTGATCTCAAGAAAATCCATTCCCTTTCCAATTTCCACAGACCTAAAGCTTTCCCAACCTTCGAGGGGCTGCCCCCCAAAAGAGGGGGTCAACTTATTTTCCAAAGCACCAGAAGGCAAGACAAGAAGCAATAGGTGGAAAGTGATCAAGGAGAGAAGCAACCTGGAATTAAGGAGAAACTTCCTAACAGTGAGGACAATTAACCTGTAGAACAGCTTGCCACCAGAAATTGTGGTGCTCCATCACTGGAGGTTTTTAGAAAAGACTAGACAGCCACTTATCTAAAATGGTCGTCTGCTTGAGCAGGGAGTTGGACTAGAACAGCAGTCGCCAACTGGTGGGGCATGGCCCACCGGTGGGCTGTGAGAAAAATTTGGTGGGCCAGAGAAAAATCTCACCCCCCAGAGCACCCACCCCCCAAAGCAATTAATCCAGGCTGCGCAGAAACACAAGGCTCTGCCACCCACATGGCCGGCGAGAACCCTCCCTGCCCATTCACTCCTTGTCCGGCAAACTTGCCTGCTAAATTGCTATTTTTTCCTTTTTCTGACCATCAGGTGTTCCACTGTGCTGAGAGATTTAGATTAGTTAGGAATCAGGAAATGGATTTCTTGCTTTTTAGCTAGTCTTTAGATCTTCGGCTCTGCTTTTAAGCACAGCCGGACCTCCCTTAGGACTGAAGATTCTATTATTCAGAGCAGACTCACTGGAAGCAAATTTGAGAGACTGAGCTAGCCGACGGCAGATAGAAAGATCACTGAATGATTCTGTGAGCAACTCAATCTGCCTGCCTGCTTTGCTTGATTTTGGGTAAAAGTTGCTTTTTTAATAAAAAAATTCAATATTTATATATTTATAATATTTACACACAAGCCATGCCCAGCCTGCCACATGACCACCAAACCACACCCATAAATTAGGCCACACCCACAGAACCAGTTAGTGGTCACTGGGATTTAAAATTATGAGTTTGGTGGTCCCTGAGGTCCAAAAGGTTGGCGACCCCTGGACTAGAAGACCTCTGAGGTCCCTTCCAGCTCTATCCTGATTGGTTGAAGTTCCTTCAAATGATGCATTCCCTTTCTTTTCTTTCTAATGGAGCAGTGAGAACAATACTACCTCGCTCTGAGCTAGTTCAATGTTTCTCAACCTCAATAAGATGAAGTGGACTTCAACTCCCAGAATTCCCCAGCCAGAATGGAATTTATAAGACATAAAACAAACAAAAAAACTATCTCTGGATAGATAACTAGCAGTTTTCACATTCAGTATTAACTCACACTGGTAGCTTTCTTAAGATTTTGAATAGGGGTCTCCAAACTTGGCAACTTTAAGACTGTGGACTTCAACTCCCAGAATTCTCCATGCTGGCTGGAGAATTCTGGGAGTTGAAGTCCACAAGTCTTAAAGTTGGCAAGTTTGGAGACCTCTGATGTAGAACATAGAATAATAGGATAAACATAGAATAATAGGGACCTTGAAGTCTTCTCTTGTCCATGGCAGATCATCATCCTAGACTTAGTCAAATGATTGTCCTGTCTATTTTTGAAAACCTCCAGTGATGGATCACCTACAACTTCGGATGTCATCTGTTTGTTATTTCTACCAGAAGCCAGTGAGATGAGATTTTGGAATTAAAATTGTTTTTAAGATGCCTGAAATTTGTAAACAGAGGACACGCTGCCCCCGCATCTTTATTTTCCTCCTGCTGAAACACATCCTCTAGAATTTAGTGATCGTTTTTATGAATTACATTATAAATTTAGAAAGGTAATCTCTGCTGATAAACTTTAAAAAAAAAAATCAGAATTTGACAGGGCTAATTCAGAAGGTACCCTGGGAGCTTAAGATTTCACATTTCAACACCTTTGGCAAGGAGAGAGGGGGAAATATACCTTTGTTTTTCAGGAGCTGGCTTCATTTTCCTTTTCATGTTTTCACACCAGCTAAGTTAATGTCAATATTGCATGACTTTTAAGTTGGGCACTTTTTAAAGGGCACGCTGTTTATCCTGGAACTACAACTATGCTTCTCTCTCTCTCACACACACACACACACATATATATATATATATATAAAATTCTTCAGCTGAGAAGCGAGGGTTTATAATCAAACCGGGAGGGGGAAAACGAACAGGAACGCTGATTTGAAAGTGAACTGCAGTGTCTGAATGATTGATCTTTTTAATTTCTTAACCGATATAAGCATCGGTTGCCATTTTGGAATTAAAATTGTTTTTCAGATGCCTGAAATTTGTAAACAGAGGACACGCTGCCCCCGCATCTTTATTTGCCTCGTGCTGAATGAAACGCCTCCTGAGGCGGGGATGGTTTTGGTTTCAGCAGGTGTCCCAACTTCCATCCGCCACAGGAACGTAACATTCAGAGACACGACACGCGCAAGGGGATTTGGCACGAACCGAGGCAACGTGCCACCCTTCGCGTCCGCTCCTTCGACGCCGTCTGAGGTCTCCCGTTGCAAAAAGATCCCGGCCGAAACCCGTCCGATTCCTCGCGTTTCGCGGGAAAAATGCCTGCTCTCGTCCTGGTTCAAGATCATAGTTGAAAAAAAATATATATATATATAAAGAAATAGCAGAATTTTAAAACGACGAGATGATTATGGCCGAGTGATCAAGACCTCGGGTTTTTTTTTTTTAAAGACTCAACCTTCCGGCTTTGGAGGCTTTGGGGAAAAAAAAAAATCCATCTTGAGTTTTTTATAATGGGAAATTGCAGGAGGGAAGATTTTTTTTAAAATAAATAAATAAATAAATAAATCTGCTTTGTTTGTTTGTTTGTTTCGGGCCGATGCTTGATTTTGCATTTGGGATTGGTTGGTGTTTTTTTTCCCAACGTTTTATTTTATTTTTATTTTGCATTCCGGAGGGCCCTCCCCCCCCGCCCTGGAAACAATAGAATAAAATGCCCCTTCCTCGTTTTTTCCCCCTCTTCCATCTTGCTTTTTTTTTTTTTTTTTTAACACGAGCAGGTCTGTTTTTTTGTTTTTTGTCTCCTTCTCTTGCAACGCCTGGGACGCCTCCGCCGCTTGCGAGCCCTGGCTTTGCATCGCTCTGCAGACCTCGGGATCCCGGCAGCGCGGAGGGGAAACCAGCCTCCGCCGAAAGGCTGGGCTCCCTTTCCAAAGGGCGATCCCCGAAGCCCGGCGGGGCGCTGGCTTTGGGGACCGGCCCCGGCCAAGCGCGTCTCCCCCCAAATGCAATAAAATAAATCAACGCAGCCTATTTATAGCGCAGCCCTGCAGGCTATTGTGCAGCTTGTTTTCTTCTTCTTCTTCTTCGGCGTTGCATGAATGGGGAGGGGAGGGAGGGTGGAGTTGGGGGGGGGTTGCGTATGCGTGGAGAGTGTGAGTGTGTGTGCGTGTGTTGCGGGGACGTTCATCCAAAAACCGGGTTGTGGAAAAAGGGAAGCCTGGAAATCCGCCCCGGGTTTTCCGCACGACAAGAAGAAAGGCAAGCTCCTATGTCATCAGCGAAGTATGCGAGGACGCAAAACCCGGAGTGGAGTTTCGGGCCGGGATCGGGATGCTCCCTGGACCTGGCTTGTGGCTGGGAAGCGTGGGCAGGCTGATTTGGCTTGCCAAGGTGGGGCCGCGAGGAGGGGGGAAGGGCTCCTGTTTCTTGCTCGGAGGGTGTGCAATTTCATGGAATCGAGAGGGATCTGGCACCTGCCTGCCGTGGATGTGATCCCCGAGTGTGATCTGCTGTTAGGTTATTTGCTCAGAATGGTCTTTAGCAATTCACCAAAGACCCAACATGGAGTAACATGGTTGGAAGGGACACTTGGAAGTCTTCTAGTCCAGGGGTCTCCAACCTTGGCAACTTTAAGCCTGGCGGACTTCAACTCCCAGAATTCTGGGAATTCAAGTCCGCCAGGCTTAAAGTTGCCAAGTTTGAAGACCCCTGTTCTAGTCCAACCCCTTGTACCATTTCAGATAAGTGGCTGTCCAGTCTCTTCTTAACAACCTTCAGCTATTAACAAAAGTGTTTTTTTCAAGAGGCAACTGGATTTTCTGGTTTTTCTTTGAAGATGTTTTGCTTCTCATCCAAGAAGCTTCTTCAGCTCTGACTGGATGGTGTGGACTGGAAGGGTTGATACTCTTTGCAGACAGCTGGAGAAGCTTCTTGGGTGAGAAGCAAAACGTCTTTAAAGAAAAACCAAAAAGTCCAGTTGCCTCTTGAAAAAAGCACCTTTGGGACAACTAAGACCTTAGAGGACTGGGATTCTCCATAGATGGAGTGATGGAGCATCCACAACTTCTGGAGGCAACTGTTTTCACTGATTAATTGTTTTCAGTATCAGGAAATTTCTTCTTAGTTCTAGACTGCTTCTCTCCTTGATTAGTTTCCATCTGTTGCTTCTTGTCCTGCCTTCAGGTGCTTTGGACAATATGTTGATCCCCTCCTTCTCTGTGATAGCCCCTCAAATATTGGAGCACCGCTGTGGTATCAACCTAGTCTTTCTTAGACTAAACATACCAATTTCCTGCAACTGTTCATCAAAAATTTTAGCCTCCAATCACAAACTGAAGAGGTCAGTTCAAATTTGGAGTAACAGTCCCCAGATTCAAATCAGATTAAGTTTATGGAGTGCTGAACTACAGTTTATTGCATGTCAGAAGTGAGTAGGGTTTAGTCTAACCCCAAACCAAGCAAGCCCAGATCAGGGAATTGTTTGATTATTAAATCACAGCATTTTTGAACTTTTATTTCAGCAGATCTGGAATGCCACAGGTAGCCTATTCCTGGCTTAGGAGAGTAGTTCTGCCAGCTGGAAACACACACTCAAAACGGATGAGTTGACCTGGATGCAAAAGTTAACCTCTTTTTCTTTTAAATCTACCTTGCTATACATACCTGATTGACAGGATGATATCTAAAAATTACACTCCCCCAATTCAATGAGAGAGTCAAAGAACTTCACCTGTTGAATTTCTGCCCAACTTCTAGCAGTTCTTAGTACTGCAGCTTTCTGTATATGGTATATATGTGTGTAGAAAGAAGCTGGGGATTTCCAGTCATTTTTCTCAGATTAATTCATGCCCATCCTGAGTGACAAAACTTTCTTTAGTTTTGGCTATGCAAACTTTGCAAGATCTTTTTCTCTTAGGATGAATGAATAAACAGTTTTCTTTGACTTTTACCATGAATGGATAAACAGAAAAAAATGCAGGGAAGATTATTTCGATATATGATTATTGCAGTGAGATTATTATTTGCACAGAGATGGAAAGATTCAACACTTCCAACTGTTGAGGAATGGACCGTAAAGTGAACAGCTTTTGCTGAAATGGATAAATTGACTTCTTGGATGAAAGAAAAAGACAATATCCACATTTATTGGGGACTAGAAGCCTTTCATGGTTTTCTTGCATAAAAATGGAAACAAATAACTTGTGATTTATGGTTTTAATGATTAGATAACATAGATTACAGAAAGAATAGTAATAAGGTGTAACTTTAGAGAGAGAATATATGTATATTGTGAAAAATATTGAAAACCACCTTATATCTTTTTCCTTTTTCTATTTCCTCCTCCTGCTTTTTAATTTATTCTAATTTTGTTTGTGCCTGGCTCCTTTTTACTGATCTACTGCGTTTGTATTTGGTTTTGGTGGTTTTAATTGTATACCATGCAGAGTCACTTGGAGTGTGAAATGGATGGTATCAACATTTGACAAATAACGAACATAAAAATTTCTTCAACTTTTTCCCCTTTTTCTTGTAATTTTACTTGTTCCAAGATTTTATTTCTTTTTTCTTTTTCTTCTTCCTTACTTTATATCAGTTTGTATTAGTTTTTATCTTCTTGTTTAAAAGTTTTAATAACAATTAAATCTTAAAGGAACGGCAGCCACAATCTTGGAGAGCTTAAAATGTTGTATGCTTTGAGTCAAGATGGATAATTTCTCCTCAAGTTATTGGAAGAAATACCTGCTAAGTCTGTTACATATTTCCTCTGGAGAGAGTTATTTCCAATTATTTTTTCCACATCTAGGATGAAAGATGCAATCCCCCCTAAAGGAAACAAAATGGTAAGAAGGTCAAGCATGCAGACCCCATTGTGGTTGTACATGAAACAACTACCCCATCCTCAAGTTCTGATTTAAAAAATTGATGATTCCTGTCCTGAATACATAACTATATAATAATTTCCTGACTGCAGAAAACAATAGATTTGTTGAAATATCCAAGCTCTCTAAGAAAAAATGCTAACAGCTGATTGCTTTAAAAACAATAAAATTGTATTGTTCTTATATGATTGCAAATGATATTTCTTGTCTATGACTAAGAGAGAAACACATTAATTGCATGTGTATATATATTAACAGAAATGTTTGGTGGTGTTTGGTGTTTGTTTTTAATTGGGTAAGAGACCATACTTTTAAAAGGAAAAATGTTCAGATATCAATCTACAACTAACTAAAATCAGACCATAGGGAAAGAGCTCAGTTTCATATTAATTTTGAGTTCTGCATATCTGAAGCTGCTAAACTCATGGATGCATCTCAGTAAATTTTGCATGAAATTTGAGTATATGTCTGACATAACAAAAGTAATTTTCCTTGGTTTCTGCCCTAGATTCACTGGTAATGAAGGAAGAAAAAAACTTTACAAATGTTGTGAAGGTTGTGATGCAAAACAACTCACCCAATAATGCCAGGTTTTAATTTATCCAAAGCTCTTGCTGGACTCTCTTCTTCAATAATTAGTTAAGGGAATACTTGATTTCCAAGATAACAGTGACTTCAGCCTGATTAATGAAATCTTAGGAATTAAAAATTTTGATAATTCTTGTGCTGCAGGAAAATCTCAGCGGAAAAAAAAGCAAAGAGCTCTTAACCAAATGTCAGACATATAAACAAATTGCTGCCGAAATAATGAACCAGTTAAAAAACAAATTAAAAAGCTGTAACTGCAGCACAATTTTAATTTCTGACTTTAAAATGTCCAGCTCCCTATTAAAAATGGTCAGTGAATTTCTAATAGTTCTCCCCTCTTCATTCCTTCATCTCCATCTTCTTTCTTTGCTTAACATTCTTCCTCTGTTTTCCCTTACTCACTTCCTTCCTTGCTTTAATAATTCTACTCCATCTGATTTATATCCAAAAGCATGCAAAGAATGTTATGCATCAGAGGAGAAACCTCATGTGTTGTTCACCAGATTATGTAAAGCATTTGAGAAGTGAGATGAAGGGGGAAAAAACATTTTCAGAAATAACTGAAAAGCAGCAAGTGATGAATTTGGCTGCATGAAACCGAAAATTCTGATTTAAATAAATATGAATGTTAAATCTATGCGGTGACAATGGAGTTCACAAGAAAGGATGTGAAGGAGTGACGAACAACATAATGGAAACAATATTTTCATATTGTTTTAATTATGAGTATCCAATCACTTTTGCAAAGCTCATTCTTAGTTTTGTATACAGTGTTTTCCTTCTTTTCTCTCCTCCTCCTTCATTTACATTGCATTCAGGGTCTGAATAAAATTTGATGGTCTTTTTTCTTAGTGTTAACTGGTCAGAACCAAAAAGATGGATTAAAATAAGACTCATAGGATCTAAACTGCAAAATGGTATCTAGAATCTTAATATCAGTGTTTGGTTCTTTAGGGGGGAACAAAACTTTTTGCACACTTTAAAGTAAACATGTTCAGGCACAAATGGAAAATAAGAGAATATATTTCCATAACACTGATATTACCTAGTTTGGGTAATTAAACATCTGCAAGAAAACCACGAAGCTCAGAGAGCAGCAGGAACCCCTCATTTCAACCCTGAGCTACAAATATTCTCCTTTATTGGTATATTTCCATAGATGTGTGGATGGAGCGGAATAATTATAAATAAGACTTTTATAAATAGTTGAACCCACAATTAAATAACCCATCTGATTTCATAGTTCAGTATATATGTCTGTGGCGAGTCTCAGTCATCCAGATCATGGTTATCCAAAGTTCCCAAAACTGAAGAAACTTCTTGGATGAGAAGCAAAATGTCCTTGAAGAAAAACAGGGAAGTCCAGTTGCCTTTTGAAAAAGAGCTGAAGAAGCTTCTTGGATGAGAAGCGAAATGTTTTCAAAGAAAAACCAGGAAGCCCAGTTGCCTCTTGAAAAAGCACATTTGGGACAGTTCAGTGTACGTCTGTTTTAAGAAAAACAAAACAAAAAAGTAAAACCCAGAAGATGAAAATTCCACCATAGTCATGTGTCACACTAAGGCATTATCTTATTAGAATTAAACCTTCACAGTTCACCAAACACAATTCTCTGGGAGACATACTGAATTAGAACCAAACAAAACACATAAAACAGGGTAGTGTGTAATGTTTGAAACTTGATCGCTTCTTGGGACCGGCTGCTCTATAGCTACTTGTGGTCTTAACATTTTCTTTGTTCAGCAGGTTGATCACTAACAGTTGTGCTTGTGTTGAACACAAACATTGGAGGGATGATGAAACTGTGCAACTCTGAATGAGGGTGTGGCTGACAGCCTGGAACCTCATTAGATAACATCTGCAAGAAGTACTCAACATACAACCATTCCACTAGCAACCATTTGACTACTTCTTCTTCTTCTTCTTCTTCTTCTTCTTCTTCTTCTTCTTCTTCTTCTTCTTCTTCTTCTTCTTCTTCTTCTTCTTCTTCTTCTTCTTCTTCTATTTCTTCTTCTTCTTCTCTTCCTCCCCCCCCTCCTCTTCCACTTCCACTTCCACTTCCGCTTGTTCTGCTGCTTCTGCTCCTCCTCCTCTTCCTTCTTCTGCATATTACTGCAGGTGCAGGGTCCACTTTTGGGATCACTGAGTACCACTTTGCATGGTCAATTGCATCTCCGGGTCACAGGCCAATGGATTGCATATCTTTGTTGGTAGGCAGTTGGTAGGCAGTTGGTAGGCAGTCTTGGCCACGGGATAAAGTGCTTCTCTCTGGACATGTCCATACCAGTGGAGCCAGCCTTCTCTCATCTCCTCTATAATTGGTGCCACTCCAGAATGTTGTCGAATGGTGTCATTTGTGATGTGGTCAAGAAGGGAGATGCCCGATATCCAATGAAGCATTTGCATTTCCATGGCATGAAGAGAGCTTTCAGTCCCTGTTGTGGCTGCCCAGCATTCAGTGCCACACAGTGCAACAAGCTGGATGGTTGTCTTGTCTTGAAGGTGGTTGTCTTCAACCATTCAAGGTTACAATGACACTGAAAAAAATGACTTACCAGGGATGCTTATGATCATTGGAGAATCCCCATAGTCCAGAGATGGTATTCAGCAGGTTCTGACCAGTTTTGGAGAACTGGGAGTGGAAATTTTGAGTAGTTTGGAGAACCGACCAATCCTACCTCTGACTGGCCTGCCAACCCCATCTCTTCTCTGCCTCCCATCAAGTCCCAGCTGATCGGCTGGGTCTCCTTTGGTTGCCCTGCACAGGAGAACAGAGCTGGAAAGCAGGTTAGTGGGGTGGGGAGGGAATGGAGATTTTGCAGTATCCTTCCCCTGCCACACCCACCAAGCCACACCACACCCACCAAGCCATGCCCACAGAACTGGTAGTACAAAAATTTTTTGAATCCTACCACTGCCATAGTCATGCAATTAAAATTTGGGTGCTTGGGAACCAGCAAATATTTATGACAATTGTAGAGTCCTGGGATCATGTCATCTTCCTAGCCAACCTTCCTATCCAAACCAAAAAAGATTGTAAAATAAGGCACAACTCACTTAACAAACCTCTTGCTTATCAATGGAAATTCTGGTCCCACGGCCATCGTAAGTCGAGGACTACTTAAAAGTGGTAACCGGCGGTTGCAGATCAAATGTGATATCTCCTTATTAAAGATATTTGTTTTTTTTTCTATAGTTGTCAGTCCTTTGAGATACTGTGTATGCCCAGGAAAAAGATACATCTGGGGTAGGCTACATTACTGGAACCATTTTTCCAGGATGATATAAAGAATCCAGCTCTGAGCAGGACTAGAACAGGGGTCGCCAACTTTTTGCACCTCAGGGACCACCAAACTCATAATTTTAAATCCCGCAGACCACCAATATGAATTTTGACTGACAGTGGCTTGTTGACATTGGTGGGAAAGTCAGCCCCATATTTCAGAGCTGCAGTAGTCATCCCGGAGCAGTTGCTCCTCCACCCAAGTGCACTGACCTGCTATGGACTGGAGGAGCTACTCTGGGATGACCAAAGGGCCAGTCTTGTGACAATGCAGCTCTGGAATTTGGGATTGGCCCATTGGGGGTGGAAATCTCTACCATAGAGGGTGGCATGTGTAAATGTGCAAATTTGTGGGTGTTCAATATGCAAAAAGCAGCACAGTTCCCCTACAGCCTGGATTAATTGCTTTGGGGGGGACATTTATCTGCGGATCACCAAAATTTTCTTGTGGACCAACAGTGGTCCCCAGCCTACCAGTTGGCGACCACTGGACCTCCAAGTTCCCCTGATTCTTGGATCCTTAAAAGCTTGACAGCTTTCCCATTTCCCTGCCTTTTATTACCAAATAAAAGTAAGGTAATGTTGAGTTTCCTTCTTGTACCTTCCTGCTTACCTGGGCTAAGATCCTGTTTTACTAATAATTACTGCTTGTTTTCTCCCCCCCCCCCATATATTTAGTTTATTCTAGGAAAGCTAAATACAAATGCCAAAATCATTTAAAGAAAAGACAAAAGAATTAAAAAACACACAACAAAGCAGATCTTAAAAAGAAAAAGTGTCATGAAAGAAAAAGAAACAAAAACTAACACATATACTCATAGCATCCTCCCTGGCTGAATGCTGATTAATATAACTACTAAACCCATTTACAAATGGTTAGCCTGTTATCTATTTGCTGTATCGATAACAAAATAATTAACCAGAAAAGCAACATTTTATAAAGTTATAAAAGTATGAATGTAGTTCCTGAGCTAAATTCATGTTTTACTAACAGCTGCTGCCTCTTAACTCTTCTATAATAGTTGATCCAGGCAGAAGAATGAGCAAAAAAGGCTCACATCTAAACCACCGATCAGCCAGGCAGTATCAGTTGGTGAAGATTGATCTTCATTAGATCAATCAATTAAGTCTACATTCAATTACACAGTTGGCACTAGGTTGGGCTCAATGCAAGCTAAACCTTAAAGTGATGTCATTAGCATATGGTGCAAAAATGCATGTGAACCCACCTATTGTGGCTTAACAAACCATAGTTAAACAAATCACAGTTTTATCGTATCAGCTGCTGTGCTTAAGGACTGTGTGGTTCACTTAACAAATGGAGCAATTTGCTTAACTGGAAAAAATAGTCATAACAGCTGTAAAATCAGGCACAATTCCCTTAACTTGCTTAGTGTCAGAAATTCTCGTCCCCACAAATGGGGATGGCAACTTGGTCCTTCAGCAAAGCAGTCGCTAAGGGAAGCTGCAACCAGACTGTATGATCTTTAACTCAGTTTTCTTTTGCTTTCCAGACCTGAGAAGGTCGTAAATGCGAGGACTGGTTGCAAAGTTACTTTTCTATACTGTTGTAACTGCAAATGGTCTCTTAAACAAGGCAGTCACTAAATGAGGACTCCCTGTCCTAATTTGCAGAAAACTTGTCAAAAAAACCCCCGAAAGTACTGCCACACTTATGCTTGAAATTTTATTTCATACAAATAAAGGTCTTGCAATTAGAATGAAGTTTATGAATGAGATCTTTTGAGGGTTCTTGGAGAAGAGAGTTTCAGAACAGGTTTTGCTTTTTGTTTGTCCTAAGATCATTTGATATGCATTATGGTGTCTATACATACACACACACACACACACTTCTCAACACCCTATTTGAGGTAAGGCCAAATGACCAATGACCACTTAAACTCACCTTTGGAAAGATGTCAAATACAATTTTGCAGAAGAGATATGAAACACATATCCCATACCCAAAGGCTGCCTAAGGAATCATAGAATCATAGGCTGGAAGGGACTTTGGAGGTCTTCTAGTCCAACCCCTTGCAGAAGACCTTATATACCATCCTGGACACATGGTTGTCCAATCTTTTCTCCAGACCTCCAGAGATGGAGCACCCAAAATTCTGGGAGGCAAGTTCATTCCATTAATGTATTGTTCTGTCAAGAAATGTCTTTACTTCTAGGCTGGATCTCTTTAAATGAGCTTCCACCTTCTAGTCGTAGATTCTTTCTCCCTTTGTTGAAAGATTTCCATGATTCCCAGCCCCATGGCTGGTTAGAAATATAGAATAACAGAGTTGGAATGGATCTAGTCCAACACTCTGCCTAGGCAGGAAACCCTACACCACTTCAGACAAATGGTTATCCAACATCTTTTCAAAAAAACTTCCAGTATTGGGGCATTCACAACTTCTGGTTGTCAACCCTAATCCTTAGTTCTAAGTTCCTTCTCTCTTTGATCAGTTTCCACCCATTGCTTCTTATCCTAACCGCAGGTGCTTTGGAGAATAGCTTGACTCCTTCCTTTTTGTGGCAACCCTTTAAATATTAGAACACTGCTATCATGTCACCCCTCGTCCTTCTCTTCATTAGACTAGACCAAGGGTCTTCAAACTTGACAGCGTGAAGACTTGTGGACTTCAACTCCCAGAATACCTGAGCTAACATGACTAGAAGAATTCTGGGAGTTGAAGTCCACAAGTCTTCAATCTGTTAAGTTTGAAGACCCCTGGACTAGACATACCCAGTTCCTGCAACCATTCTTCATATGTTTTAGCCTCTAATCCCCTAATCATTGGTTGGTTGGAAGGAAGAAGAATTGTGGCTCAAACATTTGGGGAGAAGCATACAGGTAGTCCTCAATATACAGTGCTTGTTTTGTGAATGTTCAGTTACAATCACACTGAAAAAAGTGACAAGTCCTTGTACTTATGACAGTGGGAATGTCCCCATTGTGATGTGATCAAAATAAGGTGATTGGGAATTGGCATATATTTTACAATGGTTGCACCATCCTGGAGTCACAAGATCGCCATTAGCAACCTTTCCAGATGAGACAAGTCAGTGTGGAAACCAGATTTACTCCACAGCCACATGATTCACTTAACAACCACAGTGATCCATTTAACAACTGTGGTTCAAGAAAAATTGTAAAAATGGGGTGCGCCTGACTTGACAATCACGTTGCTGAACAATGAAAACCCTGATGCCAATGGTGGTCATAAATCAAAGGACTACCTGTGTTTTCCCAAGCTACTCGTCGGACAGTGTTTCTCAACCTTGGCAACATTTAAAATGTGTGGACTTCCAACTCCCAGGATTCCTTGTAAAATGCCAGCCGGCGCCAGAAATGTTGGACAATAGAGCCATAAATTTACCTGCTTTGTTGCAAGACAGAAAGTGACTCACAATCTGAAATAATAAGGGTAACCTTCTCAATCTGTTAGGCCAATTTTTCTCAACAGTAACTTTTAAGGTTGGTAGATTTCCATTCTCAGAATTCTCCAACTGTATAAGGACACTGAAAATTATTTGTTCATATGGACAGATTAACAACTACTACTATTCTTCTTCTTCTTCTTCTTCTTCTTCTTCTTCTTCTTCTTCTTCTTCTTCTTCTTCTTCTTCTTCTTCTTCTCCT
This sequence comes from Laticauda laticaudata, assembly GCA_004320025.1. NCBI lineage: Eukaryota > Metazoa > Chordata > Lepidosauria > Squamata > Elapidae > Laticauda > Laticauda laticaudata. The sequence goes on from BHFT01035665.1 coordinate 35,641, forward strand.
TCTTTTCCTCCTCCTCCTCCTCCTTGCTTCTACTTCTTCCTCTTCCTCCTTTTTTTCTTCTCCTCCTCTTTTCTTTCTTCTTCTTCCTCCTCCTCCTCCTCCTCCTGCCATATCCATCCTTGGACGTTGATGATCATGTTGTGGATCCTATTTTTGTCAACAGATGTATGAAAAAGTGCTGTTGAGATTTGTCAAACCAGTCCCTTAGCTTTTGAAGCCACTCTTCTTCTTCTCATTTGCCTTCAATCTTTCTCTGGAGGATGAAGTGAAGGATGCTGTATTTTTCTGGCTGTTGCATCCCATGTCCGAAATATTCAAACTTTCGCTTTTTAATGGTTTTGATGATTTCCCTTAGCTTTCCCAGGTGGCTGATCACATCCTCATTTCTGATTTTGTCAGCCCAACTTAGCCTCTTCAGTCAGTGTTTCTCCATCTTGGCAATATTTAAAATGTGTGGACTTCCAATTCCTAGAATTCCCTGTAAAATGCCAGCTGGCGCCAGAAATGTTGGACAATAGAGCTATAAATTTACCTGTTCTGCTGCAAGACAGAAAATGACTCACAATTTGAAATAATAAACATAACCATCTTCAATCTGTTAGGCCAGAGGTCTCCAAACTTGACAAGTTTAAGACTTGTGGACTTCAACTCCTAGAATTCTGGGAGTTAAAGTCCACAAGTCTTAAAGTTGCCAAGTTTGGGTACTTCTGTGTTAGGCCAATGTTTATCAACCTCAGCAATGTTAAGTCACGTGGACTTCAATTCCCAGAATACCCCAGCCAACAAGGACTTGAAGTCCACACATCTTAAAATTTGTTGAAACTGAGAAACCCTGGGTTAGGCTATCAGTGTTGGGAAGTGCAGCTCTCCATTAAAGTTGCAGAATTAGAGATCAAAGTGGATGGGTGTATTATTTGCAAATCTCAATTTGCCTCAGTGATTATTGTGATCTGAATTTAAGTGTTCTTGACACACGAATTGATGTCCAACTTTCTTCATTACCTCAATATCTCTCAACCTCAACAACTTAGAATAACAGAGTTGGAAGGGACCTTGGAGGTCTTCTAGTCTAACCCAAGCTAGGAGACCCTTTACAACTCCAGATATATTCAAAAGATGCGTGGACTTCAACTCCTGGCTGATTGGGGAATTCTGGGAGTTGAAGTCCATATGTTTTCACTGATGGTGAATTTTAAAAAGTTTGCTACCCTTGGGCCAAAGGGAACCAGATTTTCTTGTTTCACCCTCCCTGAAAGTGTTTTACTTCTCACCCAATGGGATGCAGAAGCAAACATTTTCAAGTCAAAAAAGATAAAGTCCAAAAAAGTTAAGTTTCTTTTGAAAAGCACCTTTGGCACAAACATGATTTGGATAACTGAGACTCTGTATAGACATTCGCTATCCTTTTGTGACTACAAATATTGTTTGGCTGGCATCGCGAGTGATCCATTTCTCTGAGATACACTGCAATTTGAGTATACCTAAACAACACACAAAACAAGGAACACACTATGCAAGGGAAAAGTTGATGTCACCTTGATGATTAATCTCAAAATGTTTTTCAAGCGTATGATTTACAGTATGTGAAGTTAAGGTTGAAAGGTTATCCAAGGATATGAACATTACAGCAGTGTTTTTTAGTGCTTTTTTTTTAACAACTTGGAAGGCATCAAGTGTGTTGTTTTTGATTTCTCATGGACATTGTACATTTGTCTTGCACTTTGTGTTATACATTTCCTTTCTCCCATTTTGCTTTCCAGAGCAAACCAGTAGAATATTTCAACCTGAATTTTTACATGCATCCAAGAAGTGAACAAAGGACTTTCAGGCCACAAAATGTTATGGATAGGTAAACTGTGTTTTATTTAACCATGGTTAACTGAATAAAATATACTCAGGTGGATTTCAAGCCAACCAAAAGCCAAGCACACCCCTCTAGAAAGTTGTATAAACCAGGCCTAGCTTGCTTTATTCCCCATTTGTCTCTCAATCCAATTAGCAATTGATTTTAATTGATGTGTTCCTTTCAAGGCTGCACAGAAGGAACGTACAATCAGAAACTGTTTTTTTGGATTGCATTAGTCTGCTGAATTTCCTTTAATATGCATATGTTAACTGATTCCTCCAGCTGCACATCTTTGTAAGAAATCAGTTGAATAATCATATTAGGTAAAATTGATTAAAGCTTATTTGCTCAGCATTAATTCTATATAGGGATTAAAAAAAAACATTTCTGGTTTGTGTCAGCCATTACATCAGGAAAGGCATTCCTCATTCTCTGAGGTGTTTCTTTCGGATGCAACAAAATTCATAGGTCATTTCACAGGTATTAATTTTTTCATCTAGCAACCAATTTAGGTGACTTGTTTGGAGGGCTAATAAAGGATTGTGCTGTTCAGCCACAAAACCCTGCTCTCAGTTATGCTGTAACTGTTATGCCAGGTTGGCAAAAACCTATGTTTATCAAGACACCTTGCTCTGAATATTGCGATAACCAGGAACTTGTTAGCCTTTCACCCGTACCTGTTTTCTTCCCTCAAAGCTCCAGGCAAGATTTACTGGCTTCTAGATTTAAATCTCTTGATTTTAGGTGGGATGGAGGCAGTGGGGAAATAAAACTTGATACCTGAAAACAAAACATGGATTCCTTGTGGCTGGAGATTTGGATAAGGTATGAAATAGCTTATTCATATGCAAGCCGGGTCCATGTATTGCTTTGGACTGTTGCATTCACACGTGTCGACCGGCTTGAGTTTTAACCTTGGTTGATTCTCACCTTCAGGGAACCCCCTCATCGAGTAGATTCAGGGCTCAAGGCCATCAGGCCAGGGAGGAAAAGCAGGAGCTCCCCGGCTCGAAGCTCCCCGCCAAATCAGGTGGCACCGAGTTCACACGACCCGGGAAACCTGGCTGGCTTTGCAAGGCGTCGGTCGGGCTGGCTCGACATCCCGGGCTCTACCGTCCCACATCCTCCTCCCCCCCAGCCCGAGCCGGTCCACCCAACGTGCCAAACCGGTCTCGGGAGCCTCCGCATTCCGGCGGAGCGGGTTGCGAGGCCCGGCTCTGCCCAGCCGACGTGCCCGGACTCGCGCCCTTTGCCAAAAGGAACCGCCGGGGGGGCGCGCTCGGCTCCCCGCGCTCCGGNCGACGTGCCCGGACTCGCGCCCTTTGCCAAAAGGAACCGCCGGGGGGGCGCGCTCGGCTCCCCGCGCTCCGGAGGCTCCGTTCCCAGCCGTCCGGGCTCAGGAGGGAGGGAGGCGGCGGCGGGGGAGAGATGCCCGCAGACCCGGGGGAGGGCCGCCTCTCCCCCCTCCCTCCGCTTCCCCCTCCTCTATTTTTATTTGGCTATTTTTTGCTGCTGCTGCTGCCTCCGCCCTGCGCCTCCTGCCTAGCGAGCGCCCCCGCCCCTGTTTATTTATCAAGGGATTTTTCTTTTTACTGACATTTGACAAGCGTCCCTCCCCAGTGCCCACAACATACAGACTTCGCCCAAAAGCCAGTTGCGGCACCTTCCCTCTGGCCGACTCCCAGCGAGAAGCCGGAAGCCTCCCCAACCCCCCCCCATCCCTACCCCGCGAGATGCGCCTGGCGTGGCAGCTGCACCCCGATCCTGTTGCCAAGCTCGCGCATCACATTACCCTCAGGCTCTCCCCAACGCCCCCCCCCGATAACCCCCCCAGACTTAGGGCTTCCTACGGCCTGAGAGAGGAGCGGCCAAAGACCGCCTCGCCCGCCCCCACCCCGCCAAACCGAACCACGCCAATGCCCTAACCCAGCCTGACTCGCCCGGCCGCTGCAGGGAGAGAGGAAGAAAGGCGGCCAGGCACCGGCCGCAGCACAAGCCGGAGGAGGAGGAGGAGGCGCCGAGGAAGCCGCCGCCGCCGCCGCTTCTGCTGCCCTCCCTCCTTCCCTGCCTCCCTTGCCCAGCCCATCCTGGCCAAGCGCGGGGAAGCCGCCGGGCGCTGTGCAGGGTTGCGCGACGCTTTGTTCCCGCAGCCGCCCCGCCCGCATCTGCATCTGCAGCGGGAGCCCGAAGTGGGCCTTGCTTGTACCCTGGCCGGAGAGTCCCGGGGCTGAGCGCAAGCGGGAACC
>BHFT01035666.1:0-24972 GCA_004320025.1 Laticauda laticaudata
ACCTATTCTTGCATCCGTTCTGTGTCCTGTTCCGCTTCCCTCCCTGTATGCCGTCTGAGCAGACTGCGAGTTTGGCGGATGCGGAACGGATGCCTAGCAGATGCGTAGAGCAGATGCAGAATGGACAAATTGGATACATTTTTTCTGCGCAAAAGTTTTGAGCAGCTCAAAACTTTCTGAGCGGATGAAACGTCAATAAACGGATGCTGGATGGATAGAGAGGAAGTCAAACGGAGGCAGTGAGAACATACGCGTTAAGCCAACGGATGGCAAGCTTTTTTGTCCGTTTTACATCCTCTTTGCATCCATTGGTGCAGTGTGACAGGGGCTTAAGCAATATGAATGTATCCACACATGCATCCACACATGATAAAAAGATAATAAAGACCCTGAATTTCAATGGTTTCCCCAACTTGATCCCCGAAAGATGGGGAATGTATAACATTTGAGGTGGTATTATTATTTCATCTAATTCAAATATTAATGTGAGGTGTTTTTTTTCAAAAGTCAAACATGTGGGATTTTAAATATGAAAAAAATGTTACGCTTGCACATACATTTCATTGGGGAGTATAGAGCTTCATTTGCAGCAGAAAACTCTCTGTTCACAGAGCAGAAATATTTGCAATTTAAATCCATAACTTATGTGACAGCAAGGGGTTCATTTTCATTTTTGTTTCAAATGTAACCAGTGGAGAAATCCAATGAAGGTGGAACTTGAAGATTCCAAGTCTGTGTGATTACTCAGAGATATGGGGTCCCTTGAGCCTACCTTTGTTCTGGATACCTTTCTGTATTTGAGGATATTTGTTTTTAGACCAATTCCATGGGTGGGATTCTACTGGTTCGGACCAGTTCTATGATTCTGCGCAGTTCGGAGGACTGGCAAATTGTGCTTCTGGCTGGCCCTTCCCCTCTCCTCCTGCCCCTCCCCTCCCTGCCCAGTCAGTCCTTAAGGTATTTCTTTTTTTTTCCTCCCAATGATCAGCTGTGCCAGGATCCCCCTCGCTGTCTTACTGCTTTGCCCAGGAGGCTTCCCTGAGGCCCAGGAGGCAAAATGGAGCATGAGGGGGAATGCAGCCCCCCACAGTCTATTGTTTACCTTCCTGGGCCTCAGGGAAGCCTCCTGGGAGTGTGGGGGGTGCTACAAAAAAAAGAAGCCACGCCCACCCAGTCACATGGCCATGTTCACTTAGTACGCCCACCTAGCCTTGTCCACAGAACCCATTGTTAAAAAAATTGAATCCCATCCCTGACCAATTCATATGTCTCCCAAATAAATGCAAAAGAGCTTATGCCCTTCATTGTCTACTCGTGCCTTTATGAAGAGAGCAGGGAAACAAATCCTTGAATTGGCCACTGTTCATGCTACTTGAACATGCCTCTAATCTTAACACTTAGAATGGTTGTGTTATCCTTCTGGGAGAAAACTTGGCATGTTTTCCTGTGACTCTGGGTGAGAAGAATTTTCCTCTTTGTGCAACGAATAAACTCCACATCTGGCTATAGGTTAAATCCAGCCCAGTAGAAGTTTAAATGCCTAGAAACAAATCTGCACAATGTATTATAGTGTTTTCTTGATCATTGATAATGATGAATTCTCATTCTGAGAACTATTCCCCAGAGGAAAAAAGAGAAAAAATGGGGAGGGAAGAGGAACACATAAAATGGGAGGGAAGGTATGGGTATCTGAGTCAGGATACAAAATGAAAAAGTACTGTTTTGTTTTTGAAATGTTTTGCAAACAAAACAAGCTATAAGTGACCCCTCGACAAGTAATATTGCTAATACAGCTGCTAACCTTTTTATTTTTCAAGCCTTTGAAGTGCATGTTTCTGACAAGAACATTTTTAATAAATCCATCCACATTAGAAATAATTAAGCAGCCCAGAAATATTAGTGCTTCTGGTGGTTGTTTGAAAAAAGGAGTCCTTTACGAAGCTCATTTAAAAGCATGGAGTGGCCAAAATATAGTATCAGACTCCCAAAGCATTAATCAGAACCCGAGCCAACCTTCCCCTTCCCATTAGAATGGGGGAGGATGAAAATAATACAATATACAAATTCAGTGTTCTTTCTTACTAAGAAAGAAAACTATGAACAGCATGAAATGTTTCCAGGGAAAAAGAAAATCTGCAGACATAGTCAACCCACTGAAGATTAGTAGACGTGTGTAGTTTATTATTCATAAACATGTTTTTTAATTTTGGGAACGAAAGTCATTCTTTAGACACAGCTGAATTGCAGTTGAATTGCTCAGCTAATAAAAAGATAATATAATCAATAATTACATCCATGCTTTTCCAAGCAAAGCGTGTGCTTTTAATTTTCTCTGATTCTTGTAAATTCTATTATCTGCTACATATTAACAGTTGGAGTCCTGTGAGGAATTTGTAAAAGAAATTTAATGAGTCCCAGATATACCACAATTTTCAACCTACTTGATGGATTTGCCTTAAAGTCAAATAGTCATGCCTTAAATTTCAACATTTCGTTTTTTTACTGCTGTTGCAAAAATTATAGAGAATCAAGCTAGCCATCTTGTCAGAACAGTTAATTGGCAATATCGCACAATTCCAAAAGAGTACATGTTATTCTTTACATCTGAGGTGGGATCTAGTACATTTATTTTGCCCAATTTCAATTAATAGATTTGAGAAGTAATATAAATATGGATTTATTTAGTCAAAAAAGATACGTTAAATGTGGGGCTCCAATTTTTATTAATTTATTTTATTGGATATAAGAACAGCATGGTAACCTAGAGGTGAAGATGCTTGCCTCCCACTCAGAAGGTTGACAGATCAATCCTAGGCAGCGAAAGATGTTTCTCTATCAAGGTGCAAAGAGAAAATATCTGCTGTGAACTTCATATAGGCATCAGGAAAGGTATCTGGCCAGTAAATGCTCAGCTCCATTCAATCGCCTCAACTCCACCCCAAATAAAAGAAATCAAAGGGTCATAAAAAGAAAAAAATGAATATAAAGGACTCTGGACTCCCATACAAGCATATGATTTTACTTTATGAGTCAAATTTTTTGAGGCAGATAAAGTTGTCTGTAGCTCTTTTGCTAGAAAGTGGAGTTCCACATACAGAAAGAGAAGACAATATCTTTGCATTGCATCTCCTCTCAATCTTCTGATCCACTCTACATATGGCAGATGGAATTAAAGACTTTTTTTTATTTCAGGGTGGTACAGCCAATTTGATTTCAACACAGGCTAATATATAAAGGCATTTTATTCATTTTGCAGTACACAAAAACAAAGTGCAGATTTATAGGACACCAGCATTTGAGAATTATCAGACAAAGGCATTTGTTCAGACCACCTAAGAGGAAAACTAGAGATAAACTGTCAACAAGTTCCCAAACATATTTGAATGAACCAACCATGTTTTGTTCCTGTAAAAAAGGCTATTAAACAATACCTCTGAAAGTAGAGTTGTTTACGGTCATATGTTTATGGACTGAATAACTCTCTAAATTAATACAAGTTAGGGAGCCACTGGAATCTTTAATTCTGTGATCCAATACTTAGCATTCCAAAGTTTGGGAGCTTAATGAAATTTATACCATTTTAATGTTAAGAGCATTTTTCTAAATGTTCTGAAATTCTTTGCATTCATTATCTTGATCTTTTGAATAATGTTGCAGTTTAATATGATAGCACGTGTAGCCTTTCAAACTAATTCCTCATTCGTATCTCTGTCAGCTCAGAGGCAACATTTTGGCAACATTTATTATTCTCTTTCTTGGCTAATTAATGGGAGAGGCGCAAGGAAAAGACTATTGATGTACAGGCATCCTGTCCTAACAGATATGAGATGTGGTTAGCAAGATACAGCATTAGCTCAGCTAATCACAGTTCCAGGATGCCTCCAGGGTTTGCTGAGCAAAATAGGAATAAGATAAGATCACTTGTGGGCTCCCTCTATCTAGTCATCATGTAGCAATGACCTTTTTCCAGTACTTTTTTGGTAAGAAAGGAAAGAATAATATACATAGACAGGCTAGTATCCACATAGTAAATCACTATATCACCACTGCCTTATCTGTACAAAATTTGTACAGATAGCATTATCTCTATGCAAGCAACAGAGTCTTGGAGACTTGCTAAAACTTTCTAAATATCAGGATTTTAAAATGGATGGCCTGGGGAAGTAGATGGCAAAACGTTCTGTATTCTTCAAAGCATCCGATGGCCTTCAAATTATTACATGTCCTCATTCAGCTCTCACATAAATGGAAAAGAGGTCACTAGCTCCCCACAGTTTTTAAACAGATAGCCTGTACATAGAGATTGTACCCAGAGCAACACAAAACAAGGTCTTCTGGGCCTGATGATGGACACTTTGCGAAATCCTTTCTAATAACTAAAGATTTGGCCTTCAGAGAAGACAGGGTAACACTTGTGGCCTAAAATCCAGGAAATTTTTAAATTGGTTGTTGTTGTTGTTGTTTTTCATCTAGTCCATACATTGAGTGTGAAAACATTACAATAGTCTCAGGTTTTTCATTTGTTTTCTTAGGTGAAGCACTGACTTCTAGGAGAGCAAACAGGATCTTTTTGTTTTGTTGCTAGTGGGAATTGCATCAACAAAGGAAATATTGTTGACTTCTTTGTAAAATAGGGCCTGGAAATGTAGTTCCAGAACAATTATGGGAAGCTGTTCTAAAGCTTGCCCTCTCTAGCACAGAGAATGGGAAATGCTTGTCATGTAATTTGAAGTTCAAAGATGGGCCATGGAGTTTATGGAGTAAACTTCAGACAGACAAGCAGCCATTACAGAAAGGACAAATGGTTCTCGGAGAACTGATATGTGTTGTCATACATTTTTGACAGGCAAAAAAGTAGCCAGGATAAGGGGACCTTACAGGGGAATCTCGAGGAATTTGGCAAAGTAAAGATAGGCTTCTGAAAAGCTACAAGTAGGAATGTAGACTGAAACAGCAACTGCAAGAAAAGGGGCCATTCTATCAATGAAAAGTTTATATGCTTATGATTGGAATTAAATTGTGTATTAGAGATGCAATCTCTTGTTTATTGGACTATCATCATGCATTACCTTTGTTTCATTATCTTTTTGCAAAAGTAATGATATATTATTTCAATTTCAATCAGAATAGAGCTGGAAGGGATCTTGGAGTTCTTCTAGTCCAAACCTCTGCTCTAGCAGGAGACCCTATGCATTTCAGATAGGTGGCTGTCTAGTCTCTTCTTAAAAATCTCCAGTGATGAAACACTTTACTTCTGAAGGCAAACTGTTTTACTGATTAATAGTCCTCACAGTTAGGAAGTTTCTCCTTTATTCCAGGTTGCTTCTCTCCTTGATTAGTTTCCATCCATTGTTTCTTGTCTTGCCCAGTGATGCTTTGAAAAATAAGTTGACCCCCTTTTCTTTGTGGCAGCCCTTCAAACACTGAAATACTGCTATCATGTCACCCCTGGTCCTTCTTTTCTCTAGACTGGTCATACCCAATTCCTGCAACCATTTTTCATGTTTTTGTCTCCCGATCCTTTTTTCCCTCACAAATAAATATATCTAGCAACAAATTTTAACACAGAGTATAAAAATACAATCATTTAGGTAAACTGAGAGATAATCTTTCTTTAAAGAGTCATCCCAAAAGGTACTTTTTCAAGAGACAACTGGACTTTCTGGGGTTTTTTTGGTTTTTTTTGAAGAAGTTTCGCTTCTCATCCAAGAAGCTTTTTCAGCTCTGACTGGATGGTGGGGAATGGAAGGGTTTATACTGCTTGAAGACAGCTGGTATACTCTTTGCAAGGAAGAGTATAGCTGGTAAATCCTTCCATTCTCCACCATCCAGACAGAGCTGAAGAAGCTTCTTGGATGAGAAATGTTTTCAAAGAAAAACCAGAAAGTCCAGTTTTGGGACAACCATGACCTGGATGACTGAGAATCTCCATAGACTTCCTTTCAAGGCTTTCTTTGATGTATGCTGTCACTCTGAAGCTTTCAGAGAAACTTTTAAAGGCTATTGTTTTTATTTAATATATTTGATTTGTAGTTCATCTTTTTATTCTGGTGAGTAGTTGAGGAAATTTCAAGCTATGAGAGAGAGATTAAAAAAGGGGGAAAAAGGAAGAGGAATCAACACTGGAAACTGATATAGCCAGGATGTACCCTTACAATTCTTTAACAATACAGATATCTCAGAATCAACCTAGATTTGACAATGGCCTACCAGTTCTCAAGACAGAGGTCCCTTTTATTCACTGGTAAACTTAGGAATGGATCCAGGAAACCTCTCTGAAATTATGGAATTGTCTACATTTTCAGAAGCATCATCAGTACATCTGTTTTTCTGATCAGCTACGGGATTGTACTTCCTATTAACTTCTATCTCATTTATGAGTGGTAAATGATATGACTGAGATGCAATTTCCACATCTAACATGCCTGTGTTGTTGTTTTTTCTATTTAGATACATTGGTTAACATCAGTACACGGCAGCCAGACATTTCTAAAACTAAAACCTTGCCCCTTTTATAATTCAATAAATGTAGAAATTTTTAAAAAGCAAAATTCGGATTTTTGTAAGGAACAAATTCATAGCTTAGGGAATTGATTTAATGTGGTGGTAATGGACATACATGCCTTCAGTATTTAACAAAAGGCAAAATCGCTTTTTTTCTTGAATGGCTTTTATTAATTACATATGTTGATTTTTCAGATTATACTATATAACATATGGACCTACTTTCAGAAATGTCTTTAGCTGATGCATATTTCTAGAATCAGCTTTTGTTATCATGTAACATTATCTCCCAATTCAAAGTATGCTGGCTCTATCCTTTGATGCATAAATTGTTTTGGAATCTAAATCAGGACAAATGACACATATATAATCCTTGCAAAACTTATCATCACCAAGATAAGTTCAATTGTTAACATATTCTTTTGTACATTGGACTATATCTTTGGATTATATTATCTCAAGCCCTTCTAGTTTTCCCTTTGCATACACTTTTTAAAAATAATCTTGTTTAGTATCATTTTCATAATGTGCATTTAATAGTGGTTTTTTTGGCTGCTTTTCTATTATTCGTGTTCACTTTGCTTTTATTTTATTTTTGTTTGATCAGTTTTAATAATATGAAGTTTTTTATGTCTTTGTATTTAAAATTTTATCTAATAAAGTTTTCAGGTCTACTGAAGTTTTCAAAGAGCATGCACACATACACACAGTCTAAACCATATTACATGGAAACATGTCTTACTGATGTTAAGCAAAGAACTTCATTGAGATATATATAAGCTTGGGAGATGAGCAACAATGCTAGGCAGGATCTGGATTAATGTGGTCAAATACTTGTGTCATCTTTTATAGTTGAATTATGACCATATCCTAGTAATTCTTTCTCTCAGTTCGCAAATAACTCCCCTTTCTTTATGTTTATAATTCCAAACATACATTTCTTGCTCAATAATTTCCAGTTGTTCTAGAAATTCTAATAGGTCTAGATTGCACAATTTATTCTCACTCATAATCAGTTTTGATGTGGATTTAAGCCTTGCTTCACTGATAGATTAGTAGAACTCTCCCACATTCTCTCTAGCCAAATGGAAAAGTGGATGTATTTTATGAACCTCTAACTTCCTTGCTTGGAATGGCAAAGGAATCAAAGTTCTCTGGATTTGTGCTGGAGTTAATATTTTGACATTGGCAAAAGCTGCTTTCAAAAAAACAATATTGGTGAACTCTCAAGAAGTTAAAATTATTGTTAGCAACCATTTGACGTTAATGGATGTCTGCCAAGGGTTTACTGGGTTAATAGCTATGTAAATGATGATTTAAAAGCATGTGGACAATAGTGAATGCACCAGGGGTACAATATTAGCTGATGTAATTTTATTCAGTCAGTGAACCCATGAAAATAATGCAGATTTTTGCCAAGGAGGAAGATGACTGAGGCCCAGTTTTAACATGCTTCAATAAAAGACAGTGTGATCACATTTCAAGGAGACTTTTCACATGAAGGAATCATTTTAAATGTATAAACAATGTACATGTAAAAACAATAAACTTGTTTTATTGCCTTCATTCAGGCTTTAGAGCCAGGTAAAAGAAATCTCAAAGGGAAAGCTTCTATAGAGGCACATAATACACAGTTATTTCTTGCCTTTGTGCTGGACTTCCCTTACATATGTCACAACATTGATAGCTGTGGCAATGTATTACAAAATACAAAATTCCACTTTCCTTGCAAAAAGTGTGCATGCATATTTGTTTTGATCAGTTCAGAAAATCAGTTTGATCTGAGCCATCAACTTGATATAAAAACAAATTCAATCCATTTCAGACATCCAAATAGATCAAATCTTTGAATGGGATTTCATTCCTTTGAGATAATTAACAATCAATTGCATGCAAAGCTTCCTAAACTGATTGAATAGATATGAATTGATTCATAATTAGTTCAAGATTGTCTTGATTGATTTGAAGCATCAAATATTTACACAATGTCAGATTTTATTTATTTGTTTCTCTTTTGTTTCTCTTTCAAGATGAGAGAGAGAATCTAGGAATCACTGGAAGTTCTTGATATATAAAATATACTTGGTGACTTACAAGACCCAATCACTGAATTTGGCTTGGCTGGTATTCCCAGAGTTCAGTTAATGGCTATCTTGGGATGAACAATAGTGTCTCTGCAAATGTAGATCAGTGGAAATCATTCCTATGTTGGGAATGATTTGCAAATGGAATGGATGGTAAATGGCAAAACTCATATTTAAACTGGTATATTTCTATGTACAAATGCACTTATCTGGGGTCTTGTGGAATATTTCCAAAACATTCCAAAATCAAAAACTATAATTCTGGGGATTTCTGAAAGATGCACAATGGCTTTGGATCAAAAAAGTACTAAAATTTAAGAGATAGAACTATATATCCTACATATGGATTCTTTGAGAACTGCTCTGAAATTACTTCTGGGAAAGCAATGATGAACTTAAGATGGCTCCACTGATAGAAGAGCCAAGATCATGGCAGAATGAGGACCTGGTGAATAGATTGGCATATTGGAATTGCTCTTTGGACAAGGGGAAGTCTTAGAATTGCCCACAATGCTCCAGGCAGTAGCTCCCTGTGAGAAGATTGTAAGACACAATCTCAAATGGGTTCAGAGCTCTGGAAGCCAAGGGATTTGCCCAAGCTGCAAATGGCACTTTTATGGACACAGGATTTTCATGCTTCTTCTCTTGATTACTTCTAAAAATTGCTTGGAAACTGCTGTTTGGATTTGCAAACTAAGAATAGCAAGTTTCTGCGAGTTCCGGTTTGCAAGGCTTCGGCGGCGGCAGGAATCCGCGATTGTGCACGGTTTCTGCTGCGCTCGCCGCTGTGAGTGCCCTGATCCAGCTGATTGGGGGCTATAGTTACCCCATAGAGTATACTGAGGATAGGGGAACCCCTTCAGCAAGGGTCTGGGGAATCTCAACCCCCTCCATCAGCTGGCTTAATTCCTTTTCACGAAGCAGTGGGAGTGGTGGTCAGCAATGGCCGCCACAAAGAAGCTTTCATCTGGATAAGAATGTGCAGGAGGAAGCTGAGAAAGTGAACGTTTTAGGCTAATCGGGATAATAAGTAACATTTAAATACCCTGGAATTTAAGTTTCATTGAAGATACCATCGTTCCCAATGAAGTGGAAAAAGAAGCGGAATGAAAGTAAAAAAGGAGAAAGGTTGTTTTTTCTCATTCTCCTTCCTTACGGTGATAGCAAATGAATGGAGAAATCGGAAAAACCCATTTTGGCATCAGCAGTAATCCTGAAAATTAAGCCAAGGGGACAATAAGATTTCTGAGCATTGGTGGAAAATAACTTTTTTGCTATAAGTGGGAAGGGAAGGAAAAGAATTAATATTAAGATTTTGTTGGAGGAGGCCTGCTTGGATTTATAAGATCAGAGCTGAACTGTAACAAGTCTTCTAAAGATGATATTTTAATTGGAGCTTTGTAACTAAACTAAACCCCAGGAAGAGAAAGTATAAAAAGAAGAAAGTGCTAAATGAAACAGTCTGTGTGTATTTGGATTGCTTGTGACTTTGGACTTTGGAATCTATTATTTGAAAGACTAAAAACATTTGTGTATGAGAAAACTGTTCACCAATGGCAGACTCTGCTATGAACTGAAAATTGATTTAAAAAGCTAAAGAACAGACAAGAAAGGAAGGGCTATGCTGGAGTCTGTTTTCCATTTTTTAGAATGTGATTTCTACCTACAAAACAAGAAGATTGGGATGAAGAAGAATGATCTTTAATGAACAAAAACTTTTAAGGCCCTGTCACACTGCCCAACAGATGCAAAACGTTTGTAAAAAGGACACAGTGGACGAGCCTTGGAATGGGAGGACATCACCTGGGGTGGAGAGCAGACCTGGACTGGTGGGAGCAGGTTCCTCTGGTCTGGAGGTTGTGAACGCTCGGTGATCCGGTCCTTCACCACCTGGTACTGGTTCTGCCATGCTCCGTGAGGGTCTGGTTACATAGGTGAGGAAGGCTTGCGGTTGGAGGATGAGGAGTCCGGTGGTGAGACGCTGAGAGAGGAGATCTATGCTGCTCGGATGGTGTCTCTGATATCCAGCAGGACAGTGTGGCTCTGCCCCTCCTGTCTGGCCTCTCTGCCTTTCTGTGAGATGGTGGAGCTGGGGTGGATGTAGGTAGGGCCTGTGTGACGTGCCGTCTCCTTTCTCCCACTGCACCAGGGAGTCTCCATGCACTCCACCACGGTTAAAACAGCTGTCCGCGGGTCTCCGCTGTAGGACGCTCCACAGAAACCTGCCTGGAGACAGGAGCTGACTCTCGGCCGAAGAAGGACTGGCTCTCAGCAGGCTGGCCAGAGAGAAGAGGTTGTGAGAGGGGCTGCTGCTGCTCCTCGATGGTGATCTCACCCTCTAGGAAGCGCACCTGGCCCATGACATAGTCAGCTTAACTGTGGCCATCAGCTTACCTGTTGGCCAGGATGCCAAAGGCATCTCCACCACCCGCCTTCGCCTGGACAGCCTGTAGTTGAAGATCCTCTCTCAAGGGTGAGGCATCTGGAGGTGTAGGGCTTCATGAGGTAGGTTCTGAGGGAGAAGGGGATGATGCCTTCTCCCTCAGAACCTACCTCATGAAGCCCCCTACACCTCCAGATGCCTCACCTGTGAAGAGAGGATCTTCAACTACAGGCTGTCCAGGGCAAGGCGGGTGGTGGAGAATGCCTTTGGCATCCTGGCCAACAGGTTCCAGGTACTTCTCACCACCATGCAGCATCGCCCAGAGACCATGAGGAGGATCGTGGAAGCTTGCTGCATCCTGCACAATCTCATGCGCACCGATACCCCAGTCTTTGCAGAACAGGCTCGTGGACCTCAACAAGGCAATGGGGACATGGACCTGGGAATGGAGGCAAGGGCGAAACCTGATAGACACTAAGATGTGCAAGGCCCCCAACAGAGCCTCACGTGAAGGGAAGAAGCAGCACAACCCCTGAGACACTGGGTGCAACTCCCAGCTGGAGCAGTGGGAGTGGCAAGACAGGATGATTAGATGATCTAATGGATGCTTCCTTCAGCCTGTCTCATCACACTGATGAGATTGGGCCATGTATGTTGGTGCGCCTACAATGAACAAGCCATTTAATAAAGAGTTGTGTTTATGTTGACATGTGTGGATTATTGATTACATTATTATGATAATAAAGGGCCATAGGTGTGGCACCTGGGAGGTGACATACAGTCCCACTATGCTTGCATTGGAGGTTTATCTATCCCACAGCTATTACCCATCCAAAGGTATCCCTGCCCATCCACAGCTATTATCCAATTCCACAGGTATCCCTGCCCATCACTGCTTCCTTACCCATCCCACAAGCATGCAAAGGCTTAAACCATTTCTAAAAGTTTCACCAAGACTTTATTGACAAAAAATAAATGAAGCAAGTGTGTGAAGCAAAGATAATCTTAATTAATACAAGCTGTAAAAGAAATGATTCAAGTCAAAGTGTCCAAAGCAAAACTAAAGTCAACAGTTGCCACCAGTCTCTGGCACTCTTCTCAGTCAGTCTGAGGCATTCCCATCATCTCAGGGGTGAAGGTCCAGGTGATGTGGAGGTGGCTGCTGCTGGAGTTTGGTCTGAGGCGCCACTGGGGTGCTTGACCCTGAGAGGACAACAGGGACAGCGTGTGTGAGGAGCTCTCAGACAAGCTGGCTCAGCCCCGTGATGTTGAGAGCCCCTTCCTCCACAACATGGGGTGTCAGCCCCAATACCGATGACAGAAGTACTGGAGGCCTTGGGCTTGGCTGTGGGTGGAGGAAGGAGCAGTTTAGTGGGGCTGTCTGGTCTGCAACTGGGTGAGACTGGCATCAGTGGCATCTGTGCGTGGCTGGCATCGGGGGCATGGTGGGCATCGGTGCATCAGTGGCACCCGATGTACCTGTGCCTGGACTGAGGGCTTCCCGTGCTGCTGGACCTCGTGGTAGCCCCGTAGCCTTGTAGGGGAGGGCCGTGAAAGCTTGAAGGGCAGTGACATCACCTGGGGTGAGAGCAGGCCTGGACTGGGTGGGAGCAGGTTCATCTTGGTCTGGAGGGTTGTGAAGTAGCTCGGTGATCCTGTCCTTCACCACCTGGTACTGGGGTTCCGCCATGTCCTATTCTGAATTTACAAAAGAGACATGTTAAAGTTTTGAAAGCTTTTCTGAGAAGAGACAAAGAAAAAACTAAAATAAGTTCTGGGACACTCTTTAAATGGATAAAAGATTAAGACCATTAAATCCCAAAGAAAAGAATATAAGGCTAATTTACTTGATCATTTTTAAAGCTATATATATGTTGTTATGTCTGATAGAATAGAATAGAATAAAATTCTTTACTGGCCAAGTGTGATTGGACACAAGAGGAATTTGTCTTGGTGTAAATGCTCTCAGTATACATAAAACAAAAGATACATTCATCAAGAGTCAAAAATCATAAGGTACAACACTTAATGATAGTCATAGAGTACAATAAGCAATCAAATAATACTAGCAATCAGATGATATAAATCGTAAGGATACAAGCAAGAAAATTACAGTCATACAGTCACAAGTGGGAGGGGATGGGTGATAAGAAGTAATGAGAAGATGACCAGTAATAGTGGTGCAGACTTCTCTTAATGGACCTCTGATTAGAATTGGATGATGAGTTTCTAAGAATTTGTTTCCAGATAAGAGATAAGATGTGGTATGATGATGTTATGGTATCAGAGATGGTGATATGTTGCTGAAATTCTTTATACTTGTCATAATGAAGGGGAAAGTCATTTTAATACATCTTTTTTCTGTACTATTTTTTTCTTCTCACTTTTTCTTTTTTATATTTTTATAGTTTCATTTATTTTTATCTTCACAATTGTAAAGGAGGGAGAGAGACAGAAAGAGAAAAAGAGAAAGGGAGAGATGCTCTGAAATGGATAGGAATGAAGTCAAAGTACCTTCAAACTCAGAATGGATGCAAACAAATAACATTTCCCTTTAAATCTCTGCAGATAAGAGATATGGGTAAAAAAGAGCCATAAATATAATGAATACAGCTTATTACTCAACTTAGATAGCTTCCTAGCCAGGAATAGGCAGTCCAGGGGTTAAAAACTAAACACAGGTCCAATTCCTATTTCAGTAGTATTGGAGCTCCCCCAAACTGTTGAAATTTAATGGCAAATGTCTATATTCCACAGCTTTGGAGGAAAAAACAAAACCAATCTTTCTCTCTCTCTCTCCCTCCCTCCCTCCCTCCTTCCCTCCCTCTCTCTCTCTCCCTCCCTCCCTCCCTCCCTCCCTCACTCACTCACTCACTCACTCACTCTCTGCTATTTTTTTTTAAATGGGATCATGCCTCCACTAGACATAACCTATTTCAATCTTTTTTATAGTTCTATTAAAGCAGGGGTCTTCAAACTTGACAGCTTTAAGACTTGTGGACTCCAACTCCCAGAATTCCTCCTCCAGTCATGTTAGCTTAGTATTAAAGCTTCCAAAAGAAATAGGCAAACTTATAAATGTACAATGATGATGAGTTAATGGTTTTGTTGTGTGCAAGGACTGGTGGGGATGAAGAAACCCTTCTCTTGTTAACAGGGCCACAATACTCTCCTTTCCTTCCCATCCACAAAAGTGAGCCCAATTTTCATTAGAATTAGAATTCTTTTTATTGGCCAAGTGTGGTTGGACACACAAGGAATTTGTCTTGGTGCAAATGCTCTCAGTATACATAAAAGAAAATGTACATTTGTCAAGAATCATAAGGTATATCACTTGATAGACATAGAGTACAATAAGCAATCAAATCATACTAGGAAACAGTCAATATAAATTGTAAGGATACAAGTGACAAAGTCACAGTCATACAGTCACAAGTGGGAGGGGATGGGTGATAAGGAGTGATGAGAAGATTAATAGTAATAGTAATGCAGACTTTGTAAATAGTTGGACCGTGCTGAGGGAATTAATTGTTTAACAGAGTGATGGCATTGGGGAAAAACTGCTTCTTCTGGTTCCTGCTATTCTAGCAATCAGTGGTTTGGTATCAAGTAAGCTGCATTGTATTCACAAAAATGGAAACAGTGTCTTCACCATGTGTAAGTGGTGCTTTGGAACAAGTAACATCTCAGCCCTTCTGGACACATCTCAGCCATGTGGCCTTGGAGGCTGCCTTTGAAGTAAAGAACAAGGCAGCAAAAGCATTCTGAGGCTGGCTTCTGGGATTCTTTCCAACCCCTTTATCAGCAAATGGCCCTAGGTCCTAGGAGGTTTCTATTTACTTTGTGTAACAAATTTAACATCATGTGTTTCTGTCCTGGTGTTGCATCTGTGTGTGTTTACCTGTGCACTGGAAAGTGTGGGAATGGGTTACACAATCAGGGTGGAGGAGAGCTTCAACCTGACTGATTGTTCCATGGAGATGCATTGAGAGAATTTTTTTCTGCAATGTTTTCCTCCACAGCACTTGGTATTTTCAAGCCCTTCCTTCCTTCCTTCCTTCCTTCCTTCCTTCCTTCCTTCCTTCCTTCCTTCCTTCCTTCCTTCCTTCCTTTCCCTTCCCTTCCCTTCCTTCCCTTTTTTCCTGTTCTCTCACCATGCCAAATTTGATCCGACTAAATTCTGGATAAATTATTCTGATGAAAAACAGAATCTCAATCCCCTTTACATAATTTATTTCCAACATTCTTTTGGATTGGAAAGAACAAAACATGAAGCCTCTTATCATGAAAGGGTAATACCCCACAGTTAAATCAATTTGGGTCCTTCCTTCCTTCCTTCCTTCCTTCCTTCCTTCCTTCCTTCCTTCCTTCCTTCCTTCCTTCCTTCCTTCCTTCCTTCCTTCCTTCCTTCCTTCCTTGCTTCCTCCCTCCCTCCCTCCCTCCTCCCATTAACCACAGTATATCTAGAATTTTTTAAAAATCTCCTGTATTTCAGGCATTTGTTTTATGCTGCCCAGTTAATACTTTAACATGCAGATGAAACACAGGCTGTTGTCAAGATGCTTTGGCAAAAGTAGGATCATATCAGCAACAATACTCTTCCCGATGGTAAATTTCTTTGTTTCTCTAATCCCAGTCAAGCTGAGAAAGTAAAGATAGGAGCCCTGAAATAGAAAGTTTTGAAACATAATTGTAAACGCAACTCTTTCGCCTACTGTAATAAATCAAACATTTTTAGAAGGAAAAAAAGTACATTTTTTTCCACTGCAGTTTTTGCTGGAATTCAAATTTTTTTTCCATTCTAAACACTGAGACATTATGAAGTTAGGAATTTTTTCCATCAGTGGATGGAATGTCCACTTCCACTAAATGAAGATAGGTTTCTGCACTTTTAAAAATTAGAAGCTAAGACCAAGATTAATACAACATCTTCCATCTTTCTTGGGTCAACAATTTTCAAAATTCCCAGCTAAACAGAGTGACCTGAAGAATACCAGGGAGAGGTTGGCTGAGCCTATTATTCTAGCTATTGTTTCATAAGAGTGTCTCTTTATGTTTTCCTGTTGAATATTTTTCATCTGTTCTTATTTTTTTTACGTATGTCATTTCTCACTTTTCATTAGGCCTAACAGTTTCATTTATCCTTACAATTTAAAATGCTAAGTGTGGGAAGAATGTTCTTAGTAAAAAATGGTTTTACACATTTCTCCGTGATGAATTAAGCCTCATTCTTCTCTTTCACTGCACTCTGTACTTTACATCTCTGTACTCTGTACTTTCAGCCCACTGGTATTTGAATCACATTTAAGATGATAAAATATTGGTTATTGAAACAAAGACAAAGTGTTCTGCCTCCTCTGTTTTATGTAACTGGTGCGCCAAAAACCCTTTGTTAGGTGAATAAATGCATATTACAACACTATCAGTTTAGAATAGAATAGAATAGAATAGAATAGAATAGAATAGAATAACAGAGTTGGAAGGGACTTTGGAGGTCTTCTAGTCCAACCCTATACCATTTCAGACAAATGGTTATCTAACATCTTTTTGAACACTTCCAGTGTTGGAGCATTTACAACTTCTAGAGGCAAGTTGTTCCACTGATTAACTGTTCTAACTGTCAGGAATTTTTTCCTTAGTTCTAGGTTGACTCCCTCCTTGATTAATTTCCACCCACTGCTTCTTGTCCTGCCCTCAGGTGCTTTGGAGAATAGCTTGACTCCCTTTTCTTTCTGGCAGCCCCTGAGATATTGGAACACTGCTATCATGTCATCCCTAGTCCTTCTTTTCATCAGATTAGACATACCCAGTTCCAGCAAGCGTTCTTTACATGTTTTAGCCTCCAGTCCTCTAACCATCTTTGTTGCTGTTCTCTGTACTCTTTCTAGAGTCTCAGCATCTTTCCTATGTGGTGGCAACCAAAAGTGGATCCAGTATTCCAAGTGTGGCCTTACCAAGGCACTATAAAGTGGTATTAACACTTCACGTAATCTTGATTCTACTCAGCCTAGAACTGTGTTGGCTTTTTTTGGCAGCTGCAGCACCCTGCTGGCTCATATTTAAATGACTGTCCACTAGGACTCAAAGATAATTGTTATTGTCCTTGATCATTCATCCTCTCCTGTATATACTGTATTATATGTTATACTTTTATATACAAGTATTATAGAACATATTAGACTTTAGAATTTATATATATAAGGATAGAAAGAGGAAGCCCTTACAAGCACAATAACTTGTAGAATACATTAATATTGATCCTCTGTAATAGTCTTCATAAAATGGCCCCAAGAAGTTAAATAGAAAAGATAAACATGGAGGCTTGCTCCCAGACTATAGCTTTTTTTACAAGTATAATCTACTTTCTACAGTAAATCCAGTCTTTGGAAACATCATTTAGATTTTCACAACAGATTGTATTTAAGTGTGCTTTTTAAAAATGATTGAGAAACTTCTTACTAGTCCAAAGCTCAGTGACCAGATTGTTTATCAGGACAACTCACTGCCAAAACATCTTTTAAATTTTTAAGAGACCTATACTAGCATCATTTTATTTCCAAATTTAATATAACTATTTTAACATGGAACTCATAATCTAGGGGATTATTATTATTTGCCCTGTCAAATGTCCAAAGGAGATCATGCAGGTGGTAAAGAAAAGACGATTTCCATTATCATTTTTTTGATAAAGTGTTTCCATCTTACTGTTCAGTTGCCATATTTGATTATTGTTTTTTCTTGTTCTATTCTTCCAGACATCTGAAATAAATTGGGTTTTAAGAACAAAAATGTTATATTTTAAACACAGAATTAAATTGCTCTTATTTCACTCTATTGTTTAACTTTTTTTTTACTTTTTAACTTATGTTTATCTTATTGATTTGACACTGTTATTGTGTCTGGTCTCTCTTGTTCTCATAATCAGGTGTGATGATTGAGACTTATCTAGCCAAAATGATATCACCCACATAAGGGAATTAGCTAAATCCCAAGGTTTCCAGAAATATAGACAGTAAGGAATTAAGAGGTC
Source organism: Laticauda laticaudata (assembly GCA_004320025.1). NCBI lineage: Eukaryota > Metazoa > Chordata > Lepidosauria > Squamata > Elapidae > Laticauda > Laticauda laticaudata. The sequence continues at coordinate 18,002 of BHFT01035666.1, forward strand.
AATAAGAATTACAAATGCTTGTCATGTGGAGCGTGATGTGGATATTCCTGCTGGAAGTTCATAAAATATTATTGTTTAGGAGAATGTTATAGTGTAGTCCAAAACTGAAACATTAGACAGGACATTCTCCATCCTGAAAATGTTTTTCTCTTAAACAGTGGTTCTATTTTTCCACTAGGCCATATCCACTTTTGTGCTTTGCTCCATTGCTAGTACCAGCCACCCCCAATTTCTTTAATGCAGAAATATGTGACATTTCTTTTTACTCACTTCCAGCCTATTGTAAATGTACCGTCCTGCCATTGTTTTGAGGTTAGACTTCACAGATACAGGTTTTCATTCTGGGCCATTTTAAGTCCCTTTGAGCAATTGGCCTGTTGTGCTTCATTCCAATCAAGTGACAAACCTAGCTCCAGTTGGCCATTAGAAGGATGCATGTAGGTATGTGTAAACATCTGGAAAAGCAAATGAAAAGAATGGATTCTAGTAAGGGAGAAATTAATCTTATAAGAAGACAGGAACTAGAAAACCCATCCACATAAGACCCAGCCAGTGAGACTTTCCTTTCTTGGAAGGTTGGAAGGAGAAAAACCAGGGCAATGACCAGCAGGTTCTGTGGTAGCCACAGTCTGGACTAGACCACTAATCTGGTCCTATTTTGAAACAGCTCCAATTTGGAGTGATTTTTTTTCAGTTTCAGAAATAGCTGGGTGCTAAGGCTGCCATTCAGAAATGTCCTGGGCCTTCCACAAAAAAATCACAGCTCTGTACATATTTGCTTGAGAATAAATCCTATTCAAGGAAACTTTTTCTAAATGGCCATTGACATCTTGGCCTATAGTCACTGGAAAAGATTGTACAATTAGCCATTGTACTAAATAGGCAAACTCACTTCTCCGAGTGAGCTTGAAAAGGATTAGTGTGGAAAACTTAGTAACAAACTGTGTTTGTTTGTTTGATTGTTTGTAATACCTAGATTTAAATTTTATTTACCAGTAGATATAAATCAATTTTTGGTCAATATTCTCTTACCAAAAGTTTATTTTCGAAAATATTTTTATGTAGTCAGAATGCTTTAATTCTGTTTGGCTGTTTTTAATCATTGAAATATGCACATATGCATTAAATATATTTATTTTTTTTCTTTGTGCTTAAGTTTCTGAAAAATAGTTTAAAAAATGTTTAATAGATTTACTCTGAAAGGAAAATAAGTGCCTATTAAAAAAACATTTATGACATTTATTTCCTGGAAAATGAAACATTCCAACCTTTTATTATAATTGCAAAATTTCTTAGTTTCCTTCTCTTCCTTCACTCTTGTTTTTGACAATCAAATGACCTGTATTGTCATGGCTGATTATTAATACACATAAAGGATGAAAAGATGCATGAATGCTGAGTTTAGTAATTAGAACTGTTAAAGAAAATAGAATCAAGGTTTCATCCATTACCATTTACACCCCATTAGGAACCAAACCCCACTTATTATGCTTTTATCAGTTCATAATATTATAATCCTGATTTTTTTTTTAAAAAAATCTGGCTTTTATCTTCATGTATCAATCTTTTTAAAAAAGCATTTATCCAAATAAATTAAATGGGACTGACTTCAGAGTAAATAGCAATAGCACTTATACCGCTTCACGGTGCAGTTTACATAATCACTGTGATTACTTTGTAAGCAAATATGAATACAACTAGAATATCTAGCTGTTCCAATATACATCACAAGAGAACATCTAAGTAAACTTTCTATACCCTTACATTTCAAAACTTTTAATGTTTGTTCTTCCAGCTTAAGATACTTTTGGCTAACTAACGGCTTTGGACCCCCTGGAGCAGGGATGGGATTCTACCAGTTCGCACCTATTTACTAGAACCGGTTGTTATCATTCTAAGCAGCTTGAAGAACCAGTTGTCAGAAGAAATTACTGGCCTAATCCTGTAATGAAGGCAGGAAGGAAACATTATGGTGTTGCTTACAGAAACTGCCTCTCCGTTAAACCTTATTACATTCTTGGCAGGACTAGATTTCCTGTCTCAGGAACATCTCTGGAATTTCCCCCCCTCCTTTGCAGGTACTTTGTTTGTGTGGAGTGACCATTCAAAGTTACAATGGCACTGAAAAAAGTGAGTTATGACCATTTTTCACACTTACAACTGTTGCAGCATCCCCACAGTCATGAGAGGCCAGGCAAGGAGATGTATGCCTCGATGTGAGTGATATTGAGTTGCCCACACCCAGCCAATAGCATGACCACCAAGCCATGTCCACCCAGTCACATGACCACCAAGCCACACCCACCACCTAAGCCATGCCCACACAACCGGTTGTTAAAAAATTTGAATCCCACCCCTGCACTGAAGTTACTGGTCTGTGGGTCCAAGGCTGCACTGGGTTGCAGGATACCTACACTTATTTCTAAATGGGTATAACAGAGAGTTTTACAGACTATAATTCATGGCATTTCTCCACTCTGGCCCCTAAAATAGGGTTCCTCCAAAATTCTTAATTGTTGAAATCAAATCTTAAAATCCTAAGTCATCCTATCCTTTAGAAATAATAATTTTTAAAGCATCAGAAAAAAAGAAAAATGTTTTATTTACCAAGTGAAGTCTTTACTTTTATTTTTCCTTTGTATTATAAAATTGCTTATGGCACTATTTACTATTTTCATTGGGATCTGCTCTCCTTTCACTAACAGCTATCTGCTGACCTAATCATCTTTCACTGTTATTAGACCACTGTTTTTATTGTAAAGGATAAGGACTGCTTTATTGTTTTATGCTGGAATTCCTTGGCACAATTTTGCTCATTAAATAAGAAGGGTATAGGCTAGGTTTAGAAATAACTTTCTAGAGCACTGCTTTAATCTCTATTCAAAATATAAATAGTCACCCATCAAGATTTTTTTCTGCCTCTTTCTATGTCTAATTCCTTTACTTGCTGCAAGTGAAAAAAGTATGTAACTCCTTCATTTTCTTTAAAGGTATGAAGCTTTGTATTCAAACTATACTGAAGAAAGAGAACTAAGTAGGTAAGCATGAATTGGTAAATATGGAAGGTTTCAGAAAACTAGGAATTAGCTTAGTGTTTCATTTAAACCCATTCATCCTCCTGAATCTTTCAGAGGTATATAATGCCTTCAGCCATGGTATATGTTTGGGTGACCTTCAAAGAGTTGGAGATGGAGAGCGCTTTTTTGCAATGGTTCTCCTCCTTTCTCTGTGGCAGTTTCCAAATCAGTGTTGGGGGGGAGAGAGGTTTAACCTTTAGGCCCTGCAATTTGGGGTACACATTGGGGTACACAAGGAGTGGATCTTTCTCTCCTCTTATTTAATATCTACACAGGATTATAGGGAGAACTCATCCAATATTTTGGGCCCAGGTGTTGTTAGCATGCTGATATACTCAGTAATACATGTCCATCTCTGGTCCACCAAATGATCCTATCATGATGTTGGAGCAGTGCCTGGAGGCTATAAGGGTTGAGATAGTGAGGACATCACTATCTAACTTAAGTCTAGCAAAATTAAATGGCCCTGGGACTTTTATTCCACTGGATCTGACCACTGATATGATTATATTTCTCCAGATAGAACTGATATAGAATTTGAAAGGTATCCTTGAGGAGCAGATATCAGCCATGGCTGAGGATAGGTGAGCTTTGCACACATTTACCTCATATACCAGGTGTTCTTTCCTGGACAACAATGTCTTTCTCATGGTCACTTATGCCCAAAACACTTTCCAGATCATTGCAAAATATTCTACATAGAGCTGCACTTGAGGACCAATCTGGATATTACTACAGTTATACCACAGCATTGGTTGCCAGTTTATTTCTGAGTGCAATTTAGTATGTTATCACATTTAAAACCCTGAATGGCACCAGACCAAGTTATTTGCAGGATGCCTCAGCTGAGAGTTTCTGCTGATTCTACTAGATCATATAGCATGGGTGTGTTTCAAGTCCCTTCTCTTAAATGTTATTATCTATCTTCTAAGTAGTGCCCTTCTGGTCTTCCAGAAAGCCTTGAAGACCTGGCTTTCCCCAGAGGTGTTGGGATAGAATGAGGCTGGACCTCAGTAAAGTTGTTTATTAAGGTACTGTATATGGGAGTGAAGGCTTGGAAAGGTTTCTGGGTAAACTTTGCTTTCATGAAATTAGGGGAGAGGCCTTCTTTCTGGTCAAAAATTAGTAATAGAATATAAAATGGAATGGAGTGGAATGGAATGGAATAGAATAGAATAGAATAGAATAGAATAGAATAGAATAGAATAGAATAGTTCATGNAATAGAATAGAATAGAATAGAATAGAATAGAATAGAATAGAATAGAATAGTTCATGTTTATGAATGATCTGGAATTTGGGGGTGAGTGGTATAGTGGCCAAATTTGCTGATATTATAAACATAGTTTTATTATAAACAAAAGAGAGAAACAGATAATGGCACTAAAATGCTGTTTAATGTAAATTAGTATAAGATGATGAACGTTAGGGCAAAACATTCTGCTTATCATCTATGAAGATTATAAATTCCATGTTAAGGTTAGGAATGTAATCCACTGTAACATTCTTTTAGAACAAAGTGGCCGGATCTGTGAATATGGATTCTGTCATAGCACTGATGACAGAAGTTGTATCTGTCTTCGGTGCAAATTGTTCATAAAAACAGCATACATTTGAAAAAGAAGTATTGAAAAAGAAGTGCATACATATAGGGAAAATGTATGTGCAGAAGGAAGCTTTTATATTAAGGGCAATGAAAGAGGAATTAGAGTGAAACGTCCTTGAAATGCCAACTTTTCTTTGTTACCAGTTTGGTGTACTGTTTCCTAGATACGCTGCCATAGTTTCAGCACTATGTTTAGGTCCTAGATGCTGATTAAATACCTACTGAATGTTTCATGTTCATGGGCTATAATATCTTAGAAAGATTGCCAACAGAAACATTTCACACCATTAACTATGTGCCTTTGGGCAATGGGATATAAAATGATATAAATATGCATATAAGTGAACTAATCCTATGTATACTATGTCTTCCAGCTTTGATTAGGGAAAATTGTACTGTAAAATTCCATGATTTTTAATCTGATGATTTTGGAATCCCTGTGTAAATCTGAACAGAGAATGCCTAGTGCTATCAGTCTCAAGATATTATTCAACTATTCAATTTTCTCTACTTTATGAATTTATTATTAAGAAATAAAAAGTATGGGTAAAAACAGGTGACTTGAGATGTCTTGCCTTGAAACAAGACATTCAATATGAGCCATGTCCAAGAGTTTTCTTCAAAATACATAGTTCTAAATTTAAGGGACATCTAAACAAGTTACATACACAGTAAATGAATCACATTGAAAGGTTACATCTATTAAAGAAAAAGAAACACTGTCATATACCAACATGCATCCATCACATTGAATTATGGCTTTGGATGTATCATACTTTGAAAATGAATATCCATGACCCTTCCTTTTCTTCCCTTCCCTTTTGCAGATTTGTTTCTTAAAACATATAGTTAACTCCTTCTCACTTTCTATCTATTGTATATAATCAACTGCCTTACTTAAAATGTTGGAGCCTGTAAAATTTGACAGGATATTTATTGATTACACTTCCAATACAATTGTGTGGCTCTGCTCAGTTTTATTTTATTTGCTTCTTGGATACCTCTCATCTATTTTATGATCCTTTTGCAATTTTGATTCTCTTTTGGGGAAAATGTCAAGTGGAAGTTATAATAAACAAGCTAATAACTGAATGAGCTAATATTTTGCAATTCAGTACACTCAGTGGAATGTTCTGCTTCCTTTTCTTTAAAGGTGAGCCAAAAAAATAAAAAATGACACAGAGATAGTGTGACAGAGACGTAAAAATAAAGTGCTGAGAATAGTTGAAAACAGAGTGCTAAATCAAACTTATCTTCCTTCCTTCAAAGACATTGCTCCTTCTCATTTGTTGAAATTAGCATCTATCCAGATATTCTTCTTCAGCAGCAGTAGCGCCCTCCTCCCAATGGAACGAATTAAAAGACAGCCATTGGCCAACCAAATATTTATCTATGCAATTTGTGGATAGATAGAAATGTTGTTTGTTTAAAAAAAGATTGCAAGTTATCAATGCACAGTGATATGGTTTGTAGGTCCCATCACTGTTTAGTTTTTTTTACAGTGAAATAAAATTACAGTCATGAGAATGAAATAAGTTCAAAAAACATTTTTATGCACACTCTGTAATTATATATTGAAGTGCTCACATAATTCATTAAAAACACAGCAGTAAAGCCCATGTCACACTGCACCAAAGGATGGAAAGGGGATGTAAAGGCCCAGTCACACTGCCCAACGGATGCAAAACGTTTGTAAAAAGGAACACAGCGGATGAGCAAAATGTTCCATCCATTGTTATTTGCTCTCAAAAGGGGCAAAAATTTGCATAACCAGAGCGGATAACACGGAAAGGAACGGACAGGGGGAGGACGCAGAGGCGGAGTGGAAAACGGTGCGTAGCAGCGGAGAGCGGCTAGGCGGATGGATGCATGATGGCACATCCGCTAGGCTTCCGGGGGACGTCACTAAGCAGCCGGGAACAGAAAGGAGCGGATGCAGAGCGGACACGCAAGCGGATGAAGCGATGCGCACAGTGATACGACAGGCGGATGAAGCGATGCACAGCGGAAAGCCTAGCGGATGCAGAGCGTTCCACTTCGAGCATGCGGAGGGGGATCGTATTGCATTGCCCACGGATAAGTAAAAGGAGGCAGCTTCCCAAGCAGTCACCCATTTCTGAGGAAAGACCTGCATCCAGACACAGTCGAGTGCCTTCCAGGCCTGCCCTCGCCTGCATGCCTACCTGCTCAGCCTTCGCTGCCGTGCCTTGCTGCTGGCATCTATGCCGAGCACTGCTGTCTTCTCCTGCCAGCCTCACTTACTGCGAGCCTTGGTGCCTTCCAGCCTTG
>BHFT01035667.1:9466-23960 GCA_004320025.1 Laticauda laticaudata
TTTGGGGGGGGGGGGGGGGGGAACCCACAAGCTGAAATGGCCTGTTAAAGCATTCTGAACTTATCAAAGATTGCCATAGCAGAAGCAAAGAAGACTCACCAAGATTGGGTGGCTGCATTCAGCAGTTAAAACATGCAACTTACTAGTTTGTTTGCTCCATGGCAAGTATATGACAGGGCTCTGTGGCTAAGATGCTAAGTTTGTTGATCAGAAAGGTCAGCAGTTTGGCGGTTTGAATCCCTAGCACCACCTCACGGAGTAACCTCCTGTTACTTGTCCCAGCTTCTGCCAACCTAGACGTTCAAAAGCATGTAAAAATGCAAGTAGAAAAATAGGGACCACTTTGGTGGGAAGGTTACAGTGTTCCGTGTGCCTTCGGTCTTGCCAGTCACATGACCACGGAGATATCTTTGGACAGCACTGGCTCTTCAGCTTTGTAAGGGACATGAGCACTGCCCCCAGACACGACTAACACATATATGTAAAGGGAACCTTTACCTTTAACTTTTATAGCAGGTCTATCAAACACACGGCCTGCGGGCCAGATGCGTCATGCGCTGGCCACACCCACGCCCAGTTTAGTGAAGGGGGGAAAGTCACGATACATCATGTGATGATGCCATGACGTATTGTGACTTTGATACCCCTGCTCTATGGGATAAATACCTGTGGTGACATCCTGCTCTATGGGATAAATGCCTCTGGTGAGAAACCATTTTCAGCTGACACTAGTGGGAGAAAAACAATGGAAAAGAAAAGATTTGTATAAGCTTTAAGCATTACAGAGGGAAAAAAATGAAGTGTCCTCTTTTTCCTGTACATATTCCCAACTGACAATGCAAAATTGTTGGAAAAAATAGTGGGTCCCAATAGTGGGTGCCCAATTCATGTGTGAATAGGATTAGGACTCTCTGATTGATGTTGGAAGACCTTACTTCTTTTCAAGTAATAGAGAAATTGATTAACATCCTCAAGCCACATTGCCTCTCCAAGCAAGCTGATTTAAAGGCCCTGTCACACTGCCCAACGGATGCAAAACGTTTGTAAAAAGGACACAGCGGACGAGAAAAATGTTCCATCCGTTGTTATCCGCTCTCAAAAGGGGCAAAAATTTGCATAAGCAGAGCGGATAACACGGAAAGGAACGGACGGGGGGAGGACGCAGAGCGGATGGAAAGCGGATGCGGAACGGAAGCCTAGCGGATGGAAGCGGATGCAGAGCGGATGCGAAGCGGATGCAGAGCGGATGCGTAGAGGATGCAGAGCGGATGCGTAGAGGATGCAGAGCGGATGCAGAGTGGATGCGTAGCGGATGATGCAGATGCGATTTGCATCCGCTTTCATCCTTTCTCCGTCCGTGCTACTAACGCTGCACGTCCGTTCCACTTCCTCCCTGCGTCTGTTTACCGCTGGAACGGATTTGAGTTGCGCGGATGCGCAGCGGATGCCTAGCGGATATAGCAGATGCGTAATGTTTGCAGAACAGATGTCCCCCGTATGCCTAGAGGATGCAGAATGGATGCATTGGATACATTTTCCGCTCAAAAGTTTTGAGCAGCTCAAAACCTTCTGAGCGGATGAAATGTCAATAAACAGATGCTGGACGGATAGAGAGGAAGCAAAATGGAGGCAGTGAGTACATCGCGTTAACCAATGGATGGCAAGTGTTTTTCTCCGTTTTACATCCTCTTTCCATCCGTTGGTGCAGTGTGAAAGGGGCTTAAAGAAGGAGGAGAAGGTGGATGTGAAATATCTTCCTAGATCAAAGGGCAGCTAACTGCTTGCTTCTTTAGCCTTTAATTGCTTTGTCTGCCATGCTCTAATTAATGCTGGCTCTGCTCTTCTGAAGAAGTAGAAATTGAAAAATCCAGTGAACTTCCCCCACTCCACAAGCCTTATCTAATTTAGTTGACGTTCTAGTCCATGGCATATTTTGAGCTTTCTAAAGGACTGACTCACTTCCAAATATTCCAGGCCTTGTGATGGCATTCGATCACCACAAGCTCACCTACATGTGCATCATCTGTGTATACAGACAGATGTGGGTTGACAAACTAATCAGGAGTGGGAAGGAATGGTGTGAAATTTCTCTATCCTTTGTTGCACAGTTAGGGAAAAAAATGCAATAAAAATCCCACACACGTCAGAGGTTTTCTTTTCTATCCTCCACTGGGTCTAGATCTTGCATATTAAGCTTTGAAAGAGAATATTTGTAACAGGATCCAATCTAGGTTGGTTACCGGGACCAGATGTTTTGTCTTCCAAGCTTTCAGATTCATACTGGAACCCATCTTCAGGGAACTTCTCTCTAGAAGAATGTATGCTGTTCTCCTAGAGAGAAGTTTCTTGAAGATGGGCTCCAGCATAAGTTGAAAGGTTGGAAGACAAAACCTCTAGTCCTCATAACCGACATAGATTGGATCCTGCAACATTATCTTGGGACATGTATATATTGGCCTTCATTTATGAGAATATTTGTAGCTCAGGATTGAACTGTAGTGTCCTTGGTGCTCTCTGACCTTGGTTGTGTTCTTGCAGACATTTCATTACCAAACTAGGGAACATCATCACTGCTAATGATGCTACATAGTTTAGTAATGAAACATCTGCATGAACATAGCCAAGCCCAGAGAGCATCAGGGACCTCATTTGTTGAAGGCTTTTCCACCAGATCGCTTTTTTCCCACTGGACCTAAGCTTTCTTGAGGTTTTGGCTTCTGAGCCATGTGCTCCACATAAAGCTAAAAGTAACCTAACCTGTCTCTGACTTGAACAGAGAGCCCTCTTTCCAAAAGGAATAAAATCTTATTTGTGTGTGAGAGAGAGAGAAGGGGGGTGGGGAGGGAGGGAGGGAGAGCGAGGGAGGAAGGGAGGGAGATTTTTAGGAATATTTCACAATTGTCAAACAATGTTTGGTTTTGTTAGGTTACTGGAGATACTTTGGCAATACTCTTCATTTTTGATGGGAATTCTGGGAACTGTAGGCCATCTGGAGAGCATTTGTCTGGGTAACACTGTCATAGGAAAACCCTACAATCAGTGCTGGGTTACACCCTACTGACTCGTTACAATTTTGATCTAGAAATTGATGGTTCAAATTTATACTGGATCCATTTCTAATTAGAGTTTTGGGAAGTGCAGTCTAAAAGTCATTTCAATAGGAAGAACCCTGGAAATGTGGTGAACTAAAGAGGCTGCTTTTGACGGGAGGTTTGAATCAACAGGGATGACAAATTTTGGCAGTAATTGAATATAATTTGTGAAATAAATAGTAACAGAAGACTTATTTCATATTATTTCTGCTAACCTTTCTAGTTAAAAATTGTAAGTCATATTTGATGTGTATGTGCTCCTTAGTACATGATTTTATTGATACCCGAGATGTTGAAAAGGAAAAGAAATCCATTTAATGAAAAGTCAAATTGATAGTTCTACCTGCTGAATAAATTCCAAATGAACGATCGTAGCTTTCAATTGTTGCAAATATAAGCCTTCTGAGCTATGAGTTCTCAAAACTTCCATAGTGAAAAAAATTAAAATGGAAATTATTGAATTGGAAGGATATTATTTAATAACTTTGCTTCTAGCAATGGGCAACTTCTCATATTTGCATTTTCATGAATTCATGAAACTAAGCTATCAATAGACCAAACAAGTGGTACATAAATTTTATACGGTTATGTTTTACACAGCTTTTATTAATTTAGGGAAATCCCTATTTTGTTTATTCCAATGCCAATTTGTATACCTCATTATATATCTTCTATGGTACAGGCCATGGCAACTTTAGTTCCCCTACAGACCTATCAATTTAAATATTTGGAAGATGAGGTAAAATTGGCAAAAGTTCTGCCAGCTTCCTCCTGTAGTAGGAGCAATCACCTACTACACTGCACCTGTGACATCCTACTCTGGCTATTTCTGAACACAGATTGTGAAAATGTATCAGTAACATGACTGGGATATTGACATGAATGGTTCCTCTAGAACAGAGGTCTCCAAACTTGACAACTTTAAGACTTGTGGACTTCAACTCCCACAATTCTCCAGCCAGCAAAGCTGGCTAGATAATTCTGGGAGTTGAAGTCCAAAAGTGTTAAAGTTGCCAAGTTTGGGGACCCCTCCTCTAGAAACTTGTGAAGGCTCACCATATTCTTAGGTTTTAATACTATGTTTGAATAAAGTATCAACCTTAGTTCAAGCTACTTATTTTCAGTGAAACCAAAGAAATGCACTTCACAGGGAAATACAATTTGCTGCTATCTTTCCTTTTTAGCATTCAGCTTAAGAGAAAATGTTTCTAAACATCAACAACTACCGTATTTTCTGCACTATAAGGCGCACCGGATTATAAGGTGCAGCCTCAATTACGGGGTCTATTTCTGTACTACGGTTAAACATACATAAGGCCACCACATTATAAGACGCATGCTAAAACATACAATCTACAAAAAAAAGTAAGAAGCAAAACATCAAGTTTATTTGAACTTCATTCTACTATTTAACAATCACTCACATTATTTTCTTAATCAATCTCTCCCACAAATCATTCAAAGTCCTCATCTTCTGTGCCTGAATGTTTATTTTTAGAACAGCTGCGCAATTTCGCTATCAACATGCCGGTTCCTCTCATCAATTGTCAGGTCCATCTCTGCTGTGGCTTTCAGCAATGATGCAGCTTTCGCGAAAGCTGGACAACAGTAAAGAAATAAGATACTTAGCCAGCATTCCATTCACATTATGGTGCGTACTTCGCCGACGTGCCTCCCAGGTCTTGTAAAGTGTGTGCGCTGTCTGTACCATCGCTCCCACACGTCGCAACTTCACTTTGAACGCCTGTTTACACCAATGTCCAGCAGTTGGAGCTCTTTTTATCCTCCCGGAATGATGGAAGCTCCGGATTTCTTTGCTTACTTGGTTTTTTCATAGTAGCAGTGAGATGGGCGCATGGAGTCGCAGATAAACAAAAAACGAGGTGATTTGTGTGAAAACACCATCCGGTCTCTTTATATATACCTCTCTCAGCCACTCTCTATTTTGTCATCTCCATCCAACCCTTTTATTGCTCAAACAATGACCATCTGGAACTTTTTCTTTGGCAGATCTTCCTCTTAAAAATACATAGGTGGGCTTCTGTCCATTACCGTGGCAACCAGAACAACATTGAAAGCCGACTTCGCATGCCCGTTGCATTATCGATTACCGTGCGCGTCCCCTTTTTCTCCACAGTATGGTTACGGGGATGTCAAAGTAGGGACCTCGTCCATGTTGTGATGTGGTGGGGCTGGATCTTTTGTCTGTAATCTTGTTACTGCAGTAGGTGGGAAGATGGCCAGCTTTTCTTGTATCTTCTGCAGTTGCTGCGCCACGGTAGTCCTCCGCGCATGGGAGAAGCTTATGGCTTTTTTTTTCATAAAAACGAAAGGCCCACCAGATGGACCTCCTTGAAAGTGGCGATCTGTTGTCTTGTGCTATGTTATTGCCTTCAGTCGAATGGTGACTGCTAGAGACGTTTTTCCCGGCTGTTCTTTGGGTCATAATACCATTGTGAAGTTGGTCTTCTAACTGTGGCCTGTTGCTTTGTTCCGCAGAAATCTGTTTCGTCTTCATAACTTGATGCAGTTCATTTTCTTGTCCTCCACTTCCCGAACCATAGGATTCATGATGTTGAATTCTTTCGAAGCTCTGCTCTATTCCTATTTACAACTTGCGGTAACTTAGCCTGTAGTTTGAATGTCCTCGAAAGCATGTCTCTTTCACTGGTGCCATTTTCGGGGTCCCTTAGAAAAACAGAATGTTGTTTTGCCAGTATACGTACTATACCACGAGGCATGGGCGGATGTACTGCAGCGTACCGTACGTACTGCTACCTATTAGTTAATGCGTATGTACTGCACGTATTACTTAATGTTCCTCTGATGGTTTATCGCCTGCCACACCGTAGGTAAGCTATTATGTATTATGTCCCGTGTCAGCAAAAATGGTCCGACAGCATGCAAGCGGAGCTTACCATTGTCGCACAGCACATTTTTACAGATTTTGGAACTCAGTGCACACATAAGGCGCACCAGATTATAAGGCGCACGGCCGATTTTTGAGAAAATTTAAAGCTCTTAGGTGCGCCTTATAGTCCGAAAAATACGGTATTCAGAAATAGTTAGACATGCTGGCAGCAAATTGTTTATATTAGACATTATTTAGCTGAAAATTAGAACAGGAAATTATTATTTTTTGCAGCTGTCACTGAATCATCCCATTTTTATTTTTACTAGACAAGATTTATAATTTCACAATGATGCAGAACACAGCTCGCCTATTGGTGCCAAGTCACCAAATCATGAAAAGTCATATTTCTGTTTACTCTCCAGTGCAACATTTAGTTCACGTCTCCATTTTACATTTGGCATTTTCTTCCATTTTATCACACATTTGAATGTTTTTTTCCCAGCTAATTCTCCCACAATCTGCAGCTTGTTTTTCTCGGATGATGAGAAATCAACAACTACAGGGACATTATTGAAGTATCAATAAGGGGTAGGGGGGGCAGCATTCCAGCTGAAAGATATGTAAACATGAATAAGATCAATGCCTGCAGATCCACCTAGGGTGGCTTTAATAACTTGAGTCCAAATAACATCAACTTCCCAAAGAGCACCCGATGAGAGAAACAAACTGGTGTCTTTTCTTTTAATACCAAACCTGTTATTAAAATATTTTTAGAACAGTTATTTTGGCAGGCTTCATAGTACATCAAAAGATACTGGCCCTGATTATCATTCAAGTCAAAGAATGTATATGGAGGTTTTGCTCCGCATAGACCCAGAAAAAAAGTTTTATGATTGCTTCCGAACATTACTTAGGGCTGTATTCAACGAACAAGCAAAAAACAATCTTCTACTCATGCTTTGAGGCCTTTATGGATCTTGGTACATGTGTGACATCGCCACATACAGGAGGTTAAACGATTTTGCTGTTTTGGACAGATGAGGAATTGTACCGTAGGCTAACTGCCACAGCCAGGAGTTCGATCCTGACTGGCTTCAGGTTGACTCAGCCTTCCATCCTTCCAAAGTTGGTACAATGAGGACCCAGATTTTTGCGGGCAGCATACTGACATTGTAAACAGCTCAGTGAGTGCTGCAAAATACTATGGAGTGGTATATAAATCTTAAGTGCTATTGTTATAAGAATTAGAGATTTCCACCTCAATAGCATGAATTATTAGATGCCAATCTGCTCAAGGGGGTGGGGGATAGACAAGAATAGTGAAGTAAAGATGTTCTGCCACATGGCAAGCTTAAAGGGAGTGGAAAATAGCATTCTAGGAAGTACTTTGTAGTACTCAGGTGCCATTTTGTAAGAATAGTCTAAATCAAATCAAATCTATTATGGTTGAAAACCAGCATAAAAAGGAAGGATGCAAATAATTAGTAATTTTAAAAACTAATAAATATGGAATGCATAAGGTTAAAAATATGTCTATTTGCATAAAAAGATAGTGCACACATACAAAAATCTTTTTAAAAACCCAATAAATAGGGGTAAAACATTAAATACATGGAAACATAAAACTTGTATATGGCTAACCAAATCTCTCACAATACAAAACACTCTTAGCTGACAAATTAAATACTTATTAAGGCTGGTTGCACATCATCTGATGGATTTTAATCACTGCTGCACAGCACCTGGCAACGTTGTATGTTGTAGCAGGAACACTGACTGGAAGTTGCAGGGAAGTATACAATTGTCCTGTGCACCCTGGATATTTATACAGCATTGGTAAGATGAGGCTAATATGACTGTCCGTAGAGCAGTGTTCCCCAACCTTTTGAATGCCAGGGAAAGAGTCTGTTGAAGGCAGTTTTTCCATTTGACCAGTGAGTGTGTGTGTGTGTGTGTGTGTGCTGTCTGGATGAGACTTTGCTTGCTTGCGCAACCCAGAGATTGGGGACCCTACCCTATAGGGAGGAACACATGCTCTGTTGTTTATGTATCTCCAAAGTTATAAAGACATTGTCTCTTCTGACAGGAATTATTCTATATTGGCTTTCAAGGACAGCTGAGGGGAAAACATGACACTGAAACAGAGTGAAGGCCCTCTAGTGACTAGGTACTTCAAGGTCATGAGGAAGCAGGAGTATCTGTTGGAATCACTGGCAATAAAGGTTGGGGATTGACTAGATCCAATTGGTGCTCAGTGTCTGTTATATACTGTTTCACAAGAGGTTTGGCCAGGTTATACTCAATGCTGAGTAGAAAACCTGCAAAGAAGCCCAAGGATAAGATTTTAGTTCACTGCCTTATTCCATGCAAATTGAAAACCATCCCTCATAGTTAGCAGGGCAAGACCAAGGGGAAAAAGGGATACTTTGACCCAATATTTGAAAATGGTCATTGTCATGCCCCCAGATATAATTCATGTACATACTGTTGTTGTTCTCTGGCCCCATCTAGTGGCCAAGGCCAAATACCAATCTGTATTGTCTGGAAGCTTGAAGGGTCATCTACCTATAAACCTCACTCCCAAAACAAGTGCATCCTGGGAAGTCAGACTCCATTTCCTTTAGCATTCGGAAAAAAAGAGAAGCACCAGAAATAGCACATGTTCATCTGAGGACAAAAATCCACAACCCATACATGCATCATTGCTCGTGAGACTGAGATTTATCTGTATTTGTTAATGTTATCCTCATCAGCAACTCAACACTGCTTATTTTGTATTTGGGTTCTTATTATGTATGTATTTCTATTTTTCCCAGTTTCACCCATCCAGTTCCTTTAATAAAGCATCCAGATCTACAGATATGGTCTGTTTTATTGGAGGATAGGTGGGTTTAGCTGCATGTCAAGTTGCACACAGAGTAACACGTAGTGAGGACAATACAGTCATCTCTTCTCTGGTGTTCACTTTCACAATGCGAAAGTTTCAAAAATTCCACTTGGAAACTCAATGTGTTAATATGCTGGATATAGAGACTTTTAGAGATTCCTTTTGATAATAACACAAATGAAATAAATCACATTTACCCTTGTCTCCTATGTACTAGATCCAATGCTGAACCAGTCATTTAATGTTTCCAGTTGAATGAAATTACCCATTGTAGAAAATTAAAGGTAACACAAAAGCATATCATTAGGAGAATCTGAAATAGATTGTGATTATGAGATGCCTTGGGTAATTTAGACTCCCATAGATTTACTAAATTAAACAAATAGATTGTATTATATATCATGTGCAAAAATTCCATTTTATATTAGGTATTGGATGGCATGTAATGCTGATAGCTTGGTGCGCAGTATTTCAGAGGCAATATAATCATAGGGCAAACACTATATTACAACAGACTTTTGTTTTCTGTCATCATCACAATTCTATTTTAATTCTACATCATGTTTGGCACCCCACTATCATAAAAGTATTCTTCATCTGACAGAATCTACGGATAAGAGTCAATTTACTGCTGAGAATTACGTTGTGTTCTCAGAGGAGAACAAACATGGAACCTTCTCAATAGACACATTATGTGAAGGAGAAGGAAAGGCATGGATTCTAGAAGGCGAATGCCATTGTCTAGTTTATTTGTTGGATTAGTTTGGTGCCACATTTGAGTTGAAAAATAAAGGCTTTATATATAAAATACACATACGTATATGTGTGCATATACCCAAATATATAATTTTATAACTAGAGCTCTCTGTGAATGCAAAAATTGGGTTTGGTGGTTATTGTGGTTTTTAAACCATCGCTGATGTCTTCAACAAATTGAGTTTGGTGTGGCGATTTGACCATGGCAAATTGAGGAATGCCTTGACATTTTAGCACCTTCAAGCAACTGCTCTTGAACCAATCCCAGCATCTTTCTGAAAGAGTTATGCCCTGATCAGATCAGAATGAGGGTTGTGTTCTTAAAAAGATAATAAAAATCAGGCCTAGAGTTAGGAACTAGATAAATTTAACACCTAGCACTCATGAATTGACTTAGCAAAGCATTGATTCATCTTTTCTTTCTCCAGGAAAAAATGAGACTTAAACCCCATCAGATCCCTTAACAGACTGAGTTTGCAACCCAGCAGATGTTCTGTGGTTGCAGAAATCCCTTCATGGCTGATCCTGGGATATCACCCTTGCAAAGCATTAAGGCACTTTATTCTCTTCGAGAGTAAGTATGGACAGAAGACTTATTTTATAAAATACCAGACAAAATTGGATCATTATTTTAGAGATACCATATTTCCTGACTAGGTTCCACAACGCCATTGACAATGATAGAACTTCTAATGTATTGCCTTCATTGGAAAAGTTAGGATACATTAAGAGATGCATCTGCCTTGAAAATAGCCCATGATGGACTGTATACCACTGTCAAACATCAGCACGAGAAATGTGTTGTGACATTTTGTATTACATCATAAACTGTTTTATGATCATTTTTATATCACAAAATGTTTTATAACCCTAAAATAATTTTGAAATGGTATGGTTTCCTGCCTAAGCGGGGGGTTGGACTAGATCTCCAAAATCCCTTCCAACTCTATTATTCTATTCTATTCTATTCTATTCTATTCTATTCTATTCTATTTCACCAAATTTCATTTCTACAGGAGTCATGGGTTACAGATATTGGATTCACTCCTAAATTAGCCCATCTGAGATATCTTAGTTCAAAAATTGTTGCCCTCTAATACACCACTTTGCCCAGTTAAAAGTACGGGAATGAGAATTTTAGTATACTGGTATATTGTCTAAAGAGAGCTTAATTGTTCCTGATGTGCTGTAAAGTTCTCCTTATCGCTATTCTGGATAAAGTGGGGAACCAGGACATCAGGTAATAAGGAAGGCAATACTCATGTTGATTCTGTCCTTCCTTCCTCATGGTGGTTGATAGAAAATTAGGAATCAGCATCTTCCAGTGCTGGGGATGAGTCAAGAAGGATGAGATTGTGCCAAACAAGAGATTTCCAATAGAATGGGAGATTCTGGATAGGTTGAAATGAACTATGATTCAGCTCCTTTTCCTGAATAGCAACTTTATAGAGTTAGTTTAATCAAACTGCTATTAGGCAGTGTATATAAGAGGATGGTTTTTAAAACCTTATGAACATTTGAAATGTCATAATTAGCAGCTTAACCTGAACGCTGCTTTGTATTCAGTGGCATCTACTGCCATAGTATTGTGGCAAGAGATTTGGGGTTAAAACTCACATACAATGACATTTATCCAATTTACTAGGGATGACTACTGTGTTAAGGCAAAGCTCATTAAAAATGAGGCACCATTTCAGTCTGTGTCTGAAACACAGACACACAAAGGTTCCTTTAAAAGCTCCTCTGCAAAAGCCTCTTGAAATTTCTATGATCAGGGATGGTAAGCCAAAGCACCACAATGTCACCATCGACAATTTATGCATCCATAGACAGCTCCAGTTATACATGTATGCATTTGTATATGTATGCATATTTTAATTTTGTATACAGATAGTTCTTGACTTATAATCATTCATTTAGTGACTGTTTGAAGTTACAACAGTACTGAAAAAAATGACTTGTAAGTTTTTTATACTTGCCACTGTTGCAGCATCCCCATGGTCATGTGATCAAAATCTGGAGGCTTGGCAACTGGCTCCTATTTATGACAGTTGTAGCTTCCCTGGGTCATGTGTGACTTTCTGTGAAGTCAATGGGGAAACCAGATTCACTAAACAAGTGTGTCATTAACTTTATTATCTGTAGTGATTCACTTAACAACTGTGGCAACAAGAGTCGTAAAATGTGGCAAATTTTCCTTAATCACTCTCTTACTTGGGTTTAGTTGTGGTCGTTAAGTCAAAGACTACCTGTAAAATCCTTATTTTTTCACCTGAAAAAAAGGCATATGTTCTTAAATGAATGTACAAGCACATTTCACTCACTGTTTCCCAACTTTTGTTACAGAGGGACCCTTGCTTTTCCTTCTTTTGGGATCTTCCCTGCACCTATTTTAAAGCCGATGCACAACCTTGAAGAATCACATGACTCTCTGCAACCTATGTTTCTTTGTGAGGGGTTGTCCCTTTTGCTTCCTACAAGGCAACATACAGCATCTCAATAATCCTTCCAGAATCCTGCCCTCAACTTACAACAGATCATTTAATGACCGTTCAAAGTTACAATGCACTGAAAAAAGTGAGTTATGACCATTCTTCTCACTTTGCAGCATCCCCACGCTCACACGATCAAAATTCAAATGCTTGGCAAGTGGTTCATATTTATGATGGTTTGCAGTGTCCTAGGCTGATGTATCCTTCTGACAAGCAAAGTCAATAGGGAAACCAGATTCACTTAACAACCATGCTACTAATCTGATAAATGGAATGCTTCACTTGACAATTGTGGCAAGAGAAGTTGTAAAATGGGGGGAAACTCAATTAATATTTCATTTTGAAACATAAATTTGGGGCTCAGTTGTTGTTGTAACTCGAGGACTACCTGTACTTCTTAATAAGAAAAAGCAAACAGATTATTACTACAGGCATATATCTGAGGCAGTGGTGGGATTCAATTTTTTTTTACTACCAGTTCTGTGGGCATGGCAAGGATATTGTAAAATCTCCAGTCAAGGTGGTATTTGCTGGTTCTCTGAACTACTCAAAATTTCCACTACCAGTTCTCCAGAACTGATCAGAACCTTCTGAATACCCACCTCTGACCTGAGGGATTACTGGAGCACATTACTGGAGCTACTATTAGCTCCACTGATTACTGATTACTGGAGCTACTATTATCTCTCAGAGACAGAAGAAAAACGAAAGCAGGGTGTGAGGAATCTGCATTAGCAATTTGGTGTTAGTAACCCCATAGGCCTGACACAAAAAAGCATAATCAGAATCTTGTCAAACGATGTTTTTAAAAAAAATTGGAAAGAGAGAGAGAGGCTAGGCAAAAAAAAATCCCATTTTTAATCACTCCAGGAATCCACACTCTATTAATTATTAGACAAGTGTTTTCAAAATCCTCAAACACAGGTGTTCAATCAAATGTGGCTATCAAGGGCTAGGGAAGGGATGGTCTAAATATACAAGAAGCAATTATTATTCTGCTTTTTTGTGATGCTGCTGTCAAATGGGTTTACTCAGATGAGGTCCTGTTGCTCTCAAAACCAAGAATTTTAAAGGTGAATTTTTGCGAAGTGACTATAGGGAGTCTAATTTGCTGTTTATCCAACAAACCCAAGTTAAACCAAATAAGGGCTCAAGGTGATTTGCAAAACCAGCCATTAGGCTGGATCCAGGCTTCGGCATCAAATACACAAAGTGATGCTGCCTGCAGAGGTGGGGCATTTTTACTTATTTCAATCCCACATGGTCTCTTAAGTAGGGTTTACCTGATGCTAAACATGTCATCATTTGAGAGATTTATTTCTAATTAGCAAGACCCTGTATTTGAAAGCCAGACAATAAAGACAATGTTTAATGGAATTTAATGTGACAGCTATCTGACAGTTCACATTATAGAACAGTCTCATTTTAACTGTAATCATTATCATTTAAACCTGGATGATAGAACATGAAGGTTTATACCCAACCATAACCAAAAGAGATGTCTTTCACTTTTTCACCAACAATCAACACTCAGATAAGCAAAGTTTAACACCAAGATTAACTAGACCAACAAATCAAGAAGTAAATACCTTAATCAAGGAACTATCAATTCAGAGAAACAAGCTAACAATAAATAACAACCTAATCAATGAACCATCAAGATCATTCCCACCAACGTTTTGACAGGGCAAGTCACTAGTATGGTACCTAAAAAGAGAGCAAACCCCACTCCCTTCTAGCACTGATGATGTTACCTAGTTAGGTAATGAAATCTCTGCAAGAAAACAGCCAAGCTCAGAAAGCACCAAGGATCCCAAAGATTCAATCCTGAGCTACAAACAAAATTCTTCTATTGATATCAGTTTGTATTACAGGTGCTCTTCAATTTACAACTGGTTAGCGACTATTCGAAGGTACAATAGACCCAAATACTTACAATCCAAATTTCATGCCCGTCTCATAGGTACATGACTGCACTTTGGCATTCAGCAACCAGGCTACATTCATGGCCATTTGAAACATCCGATAGTCACATGTCCACATTTTACAAAAATTTTGCAGAACACGGGCATTTACTTCTGGTATTCAGCAAAACCTCCCCATAGCAAACCACAGGTTCTTTGAATGGTCTCCACGTTCACTTATCAACTGCTGCAAAAGGTCATAAAATTGGTTTGGTCAAATCATTGATTTGCTTTACAACCATTACAACTCTCAACTGTAATGGGTAAGCTCTACATTGAGCTACATAACTCAAGGACGATGTAACATTCCAGCCCACAACATCAAGTATGTATGACTGAAACCAGAAGAGATCCAAGAGAAAAATATATTATAATATAATATAATATAATATAATATAATATAATATAATATAATATAATATAATATAATATAATATAATATAATACAA
>BHFT01035667.1:23970-54344 GCA_004320025.1 Laticauda laticaudata
CATAGCATAGCATAGCATAACATAACATAACATAACATAACATAACATAACATAACATAACATAACATAACATAACATAAATAGAGTATCAGTTTCGCTAATTCATTAGATCAGGAAATATAGTCAGGCACATGATGAAAGATGGGCTAGTCTGGTCTATAAAATTTGATTTCACATTCTTCCAAAAATGTATCCCAAGGATTAAAATTCTCTTTTGCATACTTCATAAAAGGCAAGGGAATGAACCTTCATTTCCCATGGATGCTGTTGCCCTCTAGTGTTAAGCCGAAAAAAAATTCACATTATAACTTATATATTTCTAACCATTCCTATACTTTAAACTTTCACTAAATCATCATAAGTGTTAAATATATGTGTGTGTGTGTGTGTGTGTGTGTGTGTGTTTTGGCGGGTACTTACATGTATGGTATTCAGCTTTGTTGGGGCATTTTCCCACGACATTATACTTGTGCTTTTAAAGTTGTAGCAACGTTTCAGCAGAATCTCATCTGCCATCATCAGGTTTCTGTATTGAGTTTTGGGTCAAGGCTATCAAAGCCGTTAGTTTTGAATTTTGGGCTAGCCTACGTGTGTGCCAGGAATGGGTTTTCTTCATCCTGATTGGTGGAGGTCTTGGTCTGTGTTTATTGGTCTTGGAGTTTGCTATTTCTGCTGATTGGATGTTTCTAGTTTCTTCTGTCTGTTTTGTGGCTTTGATTGCTGGCCAACATTGTTCCTGTATTGGGAGGCTTTTAGTTGCAGCTTGGTCTCTGAGTAACACCGACGGCCTATCATTTATCAGGAAGCTAGGTTCATCTGGGTGCCTGGTGGGGTGTGTGTGAGCTGGAGTATCAGAGGGGATCTGTTTTGCCCAGCGTGTTTGCCTGCTGTGGTGTTGGAAGATTTTTGTGAGTGGCGCCAGGCTTCCAATAATTGACAGCCTGCTGAATAATCTCTTCTATTCATGATGATTCCCATAGGGGTTCCTTACCAAAGGACAAAGATACAAGGAAATTGAAGGAGCCCCTAATGGGATCACCACTGTCACCCAATCATTGCAAAACTTGTTCATGGAATTCAACCAAAGCCCTGGCTAAAAATGCCACCCCACAATCCAAACTATGTGTTAAAGATACATGGATGACACATTTGTGATTTGGCCCCATGGAAAAGACAAACCTAAACAATTTCCAAACACACTTAAAACAGCACACACCCCAAAATCAAGTTCCACCACGGAAACAGAAATAAACAAAACAACTACCATTCCTAGATGTACTAAATCTATATAACAATACATATACATTAATAGTATATGTATATGATAGTGTATATGTATATATATATGATAATATGTGCTGTTTAGCTTCCTTCGGGTATTATTCCCACGGTCATTGTAGTGCTACCACTACAATGACGTGATAATAACCCGAAAGAAGCTAACAGCACACATGTAAGTATATATAGTATATATCAGACCTCTACGGGGAGAAATTAAATAGCCAGATCAAAAACTATGAGAAGCTGGAAGTAAAAGAGCAGGAATATATGTGACCTGAAATTTCCTACGCAGCTGCAGAGACCAACAATTGCAACACCAACCTGCCTTCCAAATACATTTTCATCACAGCACAGCACTATAAACGATCCTGAAAAGAACTGAAATGGCTCTTACTCGGGAAACAAGGTCCACAGTAAATTCCAATTGGATCAGTTAAACAAAGAATTGCTAGCACTACACCTGGAATTAGCAGCAAAATCCATCTCTACTTGGGAAAGATAAAACAAACTTACAACTTGGAAGAGCTGAAACAAATAACCACTTTACAAAAATGATAAAACTCTTTGAAAGAAACTAAAGAAATTAGAAACATGAGGGGCGAGAGAGGACAAACCCCCAACAACTCACAGACAACACCGAAACAATTAGTATATGAATGTTCCAACAGAGAACTCACCAAAACAGAAACAGATGTCCTAACCAAAGGATTCAATTATGCTATAACACCCAAAAAAATCCCCACAGAATCCGATCATATGTGCAGTAGAATGCCAGCCTGAACCAAATTCAAATACAGAAGAAAGCTGACAGAAGATAAGACACCAGGTTACAAAACATCCTATGCTACAAGCAACCACCCCAAAGCAACTTGCACAAGATGAATTCAAAGCGCTACGAAACCCTGAAAAATGATAACAGCATAATCATACTCCAGCAGATAAAGGGAATCCACAGTAGTAATGGACAGAAAAGACTACGAAACAAAATTGACAGACCTCCCCAAGACCACATACAAAACCTATAAACACAGACCCAACCACATATCTGGAAAAATTAACCAAGAAGAAATTATAACCAGCCACATAAGTAAAGAGAATCCAACGACGATCATGCCAAGAGAAAATCTTCCAGATGCCCAAGCTATACGGCCTCCCAAAAATACACAAGGCATACCTCTCAGACCCATAGTCAGCTCCAAAGGAGGCACCACTACAAACCTAGCTAAACACTTAGCAAAAACAACTACACGCCCATGCTGAAACCGCAGGCTTCATATGTACAAAACTCATACCACTTCTTAGAAATGATCAAAGATTCTACACGTGAAACAAGAAGATCTGCTTGTAAGTTTCGACGTGGTTCACTATTCACTCAAGTCCGATAAAAGAAATCTCGAAATCATCAAAATAAACACCAACCAGCTAAACACCTCATGGAACTAACAACACTGCTTAGCCAACACATATTCATATACAAGGACAAAGATACAAGCAAATTTGAAGGGAGCCCCAATGGGATCACCACTGTCACCCATCATTGCATACACCGTTCATGGGAAGAATTTCAAATCCAGAGCCCTGGCTAATGCCACCACAAAACCAAACTAAATGGCTCTAAGATTACATAATGACACATTTGTGATTTGCCCATGGAAAGAAAACCTAAACAATTTCCTAAACACACCTAAACAGCACACATGATCCCAAAATCAAGTTCACCACAGAAAACAAGAAATTAACAAACAACTACCATTCCTAATGTTACTAATCTAGCAAAAGAACAGATGCACACTAGGACACACCGTATATCAAAAGAAAACAGCACACCAACTGCTACCCTCAAGCCCAAATCCAGCAGCCCACCACGCAAAGAGATAAATTCCATGGCCAAAACACTAAATCACCAGAACAAGCGCCTACAGACAAGACACAATCAAAGACTGAACTATGCACCCTGAACTGAAGTCTGACAGCCACGGCTTCCACAAAACTAAATACTAGCTTAATCCACAAAAAGAACACTAAACATAATAGAAGAATCTTAGAAGATCAACAGGACGCTACGGAAACAGCTGTCCTGCCTACATAGAGAGGTTACTACAGACAATGAAATCAGTAAGAATAGCCACACAGGCATAACATCAAGACCTGCCTTTCAAAAACAGACAAAAAAATAGCAGCCATCCTTAAAAACCCCAAAGAATTATTGAACCATGGAAAACCAAGGCATATACGAAGTCCCTTGCATCATGCCCGGCCACATACATTGGACCGACCAATAGAAGAATAAGTACCTGACCTGGATGAAGCACAAAAATGCAGTAAAAAACTGGAAGCACACCTCTCCACCCTAGTCCAACCAATGAAAAACCACAGTCAAACTGGAAAGTCTTAAGCTTTCAATGCCACCAAACCCTAGCCCAGCAATAAAAATAACCCAGCACAGAATCTCCAGAGAAAAGCCATAGGAGATGTGAAAAAAGAATACCCTAAAGCATGAATAGAATGAATGATTCCGCCAGACTGTGCAACACCATTTGGAAGCCTGACTCTCAAATAGTAAGATCTCCACAAGCAGGCAAAAACCTGGGCAGCAAAACCAACCCCTGCTGATTACCTCTCATGCTCAAACACACCCCAACCAGGCACCCAGATGGAGAACCAGCTCCATAATAGATAACACCATCCTTTTACTCGGAGCCAAGCTGCACCTGAAACTCAATACAGAAAACAGTGTGTTGCCAGCCAATCAAAGCCACAAAAACAAGACAGAAGAACAGAAACACCAATCAAACAAACTCCCAAGTCAATATAACCCAGACCAGATCTCCAACAATAGGATGTAAAAAAAACCATCCTGGCGACAGCAGTGGCTAGCCCCAAATTTAAAACTAACGGCTGTGATAGCCTGACCACATATGAACTCAATACAAAGCCTGATGATGGCCAGATGAGATCTGGCTGAAACGTTGCTACAACTTTAAAAGTCAGCTACAATACTGGGATAATACCGAAGGAAGTTATAAGCGAGAAAAACTAATATATATATTGGTTTTTATATGTATGTATGTTATGTTATGTATGTATGTATGTTGTATGTATGCTGTTCAGCTTCCTCTTTGGGTATTATCCCACGTCATTGTAGTTGTGCTTAAACTACAAATGACGTGGGTATAATACCCGAAGGAAATGAACCAGCATATCATATAAGTCCTAGCAAAAAACTTAAAAAACAAATAAAAAAACATAGCATATACAAACATAATATTCGCATACAGTCTTCTGTATAGAAGATGAAGATTACTGGCAGATGAGGATTCGCTGAAAACCGTGGCTTTTTTACCAAAAACTTGAAAAAAAAAGCACTACAATGACATGGGATAATACCCGAAGGAAGCTGAACAGCACACATGTAAGTACCCGCGAAAGCTTAAAAAAAACATATATTTATATATATCCCTCTCACTCCTTCCCTACCTCCCTCTTTCTCTCTCCCTCCCTCTCCCTCATGTGGAAAGGACTGTGCCAACGAAAATCTTCTGAGAGCTCCCATAAAAATCAGACTGATATAAGGTAGTAAATTTGGTTAATGGTGCAGAACTGATAATTCCAAAACAGATGTTGGTGGTTTTTTTTAATGCTTTGAGTGCAAAGTTGCCACCCAAAATTAATTTTAAATATGTCAAATAGAAAATACAGGGAGATAAATCAAACAAAGTCTGCACTACTATTACTATTAACCTTCTCATCACTGCATGTCACCCATCCAGTGCTGGTTAACCAGTGTATAGTTAGTTGGGAATGGGAGTTGTCCCCTTAAGGGAATGCTTCCTGGGAAATGTAGTTAATGCCTCATGGGAGATGTAGTTCATATCATGCGGTCACATCTGTAATCCTGATTGGTCACTGAATTGACCTCTAGTTGGGTTGGGGGAAGCCTTTGTTCACTCTTGCCTGGACCCAGCATCGTGTTGGAGTTTCCTTTGCTGTATCATTATGGGATGAAGATAACCATCTTTTCATACTATGAAGACAACTATGCAAAGATTGGACATTAGATGAATCTCAACATAACTGTGAGTTATATCTTGAGGATGCCTAATATAATCCAATAAAGATACTTTGTATGGAAGCCTTTGTAGTGCTTAACTGTCTCTATATTCAGCCAGAAAATTAGAGCGACAGCACACATCCCCTCCCACTTGTGACTGTATGACTGTAACTTTTGTCGCTTGTATCCTTTTGATCTATATTGACTGTTTCCTTGTATGATTTGATTGCTTATTGTACCCTATGACTATCATTAAGTGTTGTACCTTATGTTTCTTGACTCTTGATAAATGTATCTTTTCTTTTATGTACATTGAGCATTTGCACCAAAACAAATTCCTTGTGTGTCCAATCACACTTGGCCAATAAATAATTTTATTCTATTCTAAAAACATTTTAACTTAAATCAGATCAATTCTTAACATTTCCCCTGGCCCAACTCACTTCCTTGTTCTGGTCTTACCACATTCTTGAATGCAATCCACACATTTCTCAAAAACTTGTGTACAGTTTAGGTCCTCTTCTCATCTACATCCTTGCCATGGTTGAACATTCCAGAACTACACTATTGTTAATTAGATGTTGGTTGTGAGAATATTTGCATATCTAAAAACCTATTTGAAGAATGTTCATTTAAATCCATTAAAACAAAAATAACAGCTTCAACCTGGGAAGTCTTCAACCAACATCTAGTCTTTTCAGTCTGAAAGACAGAGAGATTTCTGCAACTTTGGTTTGTGAAGGTTCCTTCTCCCTTTTTCCAACTAACTAGTCTCTCTGTAGCTGCTAAAACTATGGAGCTGCAGTGAGAAGGAGGACTTTGTGCAAATCTCTTCTTGAAAATATGTTGGATTTAGAGCCCTTCAGTTTGAAATAAACAATTATGAATCCATATTTTAAATTGGTAGTGGGATTTCCCACGCAACTTCCCACACAGTAGTATCTTCCGGATGTGCACTGCAACACACAGACTTCCCACCCAATAAGGTGTTTGTAGTTTCAATATAGCATAGTCCTAACACATTAAGAAACCACTGCTTTGTGCGCTATAGAAGTGAGAATCCTTCAGATTTGTCCTGGAATCGACAGACTCCAGCACATACAAACAATTGAAACTATTCCTTAATATTTATTTTATTTTGTTTATTTATTTGATTTGTCAATCGCTTACAAAATAATAGGTATAAGTATATACAGTTATGAATGCATGAAATAGGTACATATAAGAAAAATAAAAGAAATAGAACAGGTACAGTAGGCACATTGGTGCACTTATGCATGCCCCCTACAGACCTCTTAGGAAAGGGGTGAGGTAATGAGTGAGGAAAGAGGTGAGTAGACAGTCTAAGGCTAAAGTTTTTGGGGTTTGGGGAAGAAACCACAGAGTCAGGTAGAATATTCCAGACATTGACTACTTCTGCTTGGAAGTGAGTATTTCCTGCCAAATCAAGTTTGGTGCAGTTAACCTTGAGTTTGTATCTATTGTGTGCTCTGTGTTGTTATGGTTGAAGCTGAAGTATTCAGTTGACAGATAAGTCCATTGCACTGTATATTTTATATACCATACTTAGATCAAACTGAAGACGGCTAATTCCAAGGTTTTCTAGGTCAAGAATTTCCAGCTGGTGGCATAAGTATTCTACAACGAGTAGAGGAGAACTCTTCCACTGTGAAATATTTCGGGACTTCTCAACTGTGCCATATCATCCAGATATGTTAATGTGAGGTTCCGAACTGATGAGCTGTATTTGAGTATTGATACTAAGCAAAATGTTTTGTATGCTGTAATTAGTTAGTGTAATATTACAGAGAAAAAGCTCGTAGGATTTAGGTTAAAAACTCTTAATGCCTTTTTGGCTATGTAGTTAACAACCTTAGGATCATTAGAAATGAGTATTCCAAGGTCCTTTACCAGAGCTGGATCATCAGCAAGGTCTTCACTATTCAGTTTTGTATTTTATTTTCTGATATATTTGTTTGCCAATATGTAAGATCAGAGCATTTATTTGTTGAGATTTGAAGTTGGCCATTTGTTTGACCATTTCTGATACATAGTCAAGATCTTTTTGAAGGGAAGCAATATTGTCAGTGGTATTGAACAGATTTACATCATCAGTGAAGAAAACGCAGTTGGTCTTAATATGATCACAGAGGTCATTTATGTAGAGTATGAAGAGAGTTCGGTCCTAAACACTCCTTGGGGACACTACTGTTGACAGGTACAGAAATTTGATAGGACACCCAATTTTGACCATTTGTTGTCTGTTTGACAGGAATGCTTCTATCCAGTTATGCAGGTGTCCAGAGATACCATAAGATTTTAGTTTTATATATCTTAATATTAATTTTATATATCTTCAACTTTTTAAAAAAGTTTAATTTGGGTTTTCACACACACAAAACATAATACAAGTAAAAACATCTTTTTTGAAAATAGCATAGTCCCGGTTGCACTTCTTCATACCAGACACCAAACTCAAATTTCATGCCTCATTTTTGTGTTCTATTCCATATATTCTTACTTTTTTGGATTTTTCTATATAGTTTTTCCCCTCTTTTAATTTTTCTCAACTTTATTTTGATATCTCATCTCAATTCAAATCATTATATTTATGCTTTTGTCTGTCCTGTTTTCAATTTCATATTATCTTTTCTCATTAAACAAATTTTCTCCTGTAGTTACTAATTGGAGTATGACACCTTTATATCTTTTAATTTTATCCATTCAACTCTTATTTAAACTTAAATGTTATACCTTAAGCGTTATAACACTCAATATAATACATAACTAACCAATCAAATTCTGCTTGGTACATTCTTAAAACACACTATATTCTTTTAAAAAAGGATTATAAATATATGTAATTAAAAACACTCATTCCAATTCAGTTCTATCACTAATATTCATTAAAGTCTTAACATTTCTTTTCCAACTAAATATCATACTTCCTTAGGAATATGTATAATCTTTCCATAATTAATTTTTCCCCTATTTCTCTTCACTTATGTTTATAATCATTGAATATTTGTTTTATTACATTTATTTAATAACATTCCACTAAATTATAACTTATTTTGTCCATCATTTTAATCATACATTGTTTCATATTTCTTGAAATTATTTCTATACATACTATCTTATGCTACTTTGCAGAATCCATTTTTCAATTAAATTTTCGCCCATTATCTTTAAATAGACCCTGTTTCTCTATATGTTTCTGTCCTTATAACTTCTTTCCCTTTCCTTCTTCCCTCTCTTCTTCTTCCTCCCCTTTTTACCCCCTTGTCTCTCTCCTTCTAATTTTCTCTTCTGTATTCCCTCTTCTGTTGCTTTCTAATTTTTATACTTTATTTCAAACTATTCTTGTTTTGGTTGTTTTTCCCAATCTTAAATTTTTCATTCTCTTTCTCCCCTTTCCTTTCTTTTCCCCACATAAAATTACTTGTTTATTAAAGATGGCTTCTTCTTTGTCCCAATTTTCTTGTTCTGCCGGTGTTTCTTGTTGTTTCTCATAGTTCCAAATCTCCATTTCTAAGAATTGAAATATGAAGCCAAAATGAACCTCTCCCTTCTTGTCCCTTCTCTTGTACTTTTAAGTTCCATCTTCAGTTCTTCTAAAAAATGGTGCCATTTAAACATTTTTAAACAACCACCCGATTGATTTGTCATTCAAAAGCAGTAACCAAAAATCCAGAAATCACCAAGAATCCAAATACTCCCAAAACTGTTTTCTTGCTTCTTTTTTCACTTTCCTCTTCCTGGTTTTACTATTTTGTTGCCATGTTTCAGTTTAAAATGTATCTTTTAGAAGGTCTTTAATTGAGATTTTACTGTAAGTTCTTTTTAATTCCAGGCAGTCTCCTCCCTTCCAGATCCTGGCCTTTTATTCTTTTTCTCTCCTTTCCTGCTTTCAAAAGCTTTTAAGTATCCAGAAATCTTTATTATCCATTTGACATTTTATTTTCAGCTTAAATGCCTATTGATGACAAAGTGGATTTTTTTTTTCAATTTCTTGCTTAAGTCTCTTCGCTGTCAGTATAGGGAAAGGAAGAGAAGAAAACAACCAAATCCTTTCCCTTTTCTCTCTCCTTTGCCGCTTAAAAATCTTCTTTGGCAACAGTGGTTTTTTTTTATAGTTTAAATTCCAGGGTACCTTAGTTGTCGCTTTTGCTGTTTGACCCATTCAACCAAAACTTTCTCTTCTTAGCTTCCTCCTGCACATTCTTTTCCAGTCGAGTTCTTCTTTGAGGTGGCCATTTCTGACCACCGCTACAACCGCCTTCAGGAAAGGGAGTAATGGCCAGCTGAGGAGGAGAGATGCGGCTCTCCTCAACCTTGCAGGCAGTCTCCCCCCTCTTCACCACCTCTACAGGATGGCTTAGCCCCAAAACCAGCCAGCTCGGGGTGCTCCAGAGCAGGCACAGATGGAAACTGCGCACAATCGCGGTTTCGGTCTGTCGCCAAAGAAGCTCAAACCGGAAGTCATCATCTTCGACTATTTATTGTAGAGTATTTCAACAGCAACTATTTATAATATGATTGTAGTTTCAGGCTGCTCCATGACAAGTGTTGTGATGGTAGGGGAGGAATGAACTGAATCTTTGGGTAAATGGAAGCTTGCTTACAATTTTCAAGTTAGTCAAAAGTTGGTAGAATGGTTTGTAATAACCGTTTCCTAGATAAGGAGACATTGTAAACCTTTGCTAATGCAGTTCAGTTTTTCAGTTAACTTTGCCAGCTTACATGTACATTCCACTCCTTTTAAAGTCATTTCTTTTTCTTTTAAGTGGTTGAATTGAATTTAGCCTCTGCAGTTGACAATTTGATCTTACTACCCAGAAATGCCAACACATTATGGCACGAAAGACCAAGTTTGTAACAGAAAATTACATGCTCAGTTGTCATCAAATTACCTTCTTCACCTACTGAGTTTGATCAGATAACAAAAAGAGAGAGAACATATTAATGATAGAAAAATGTTGTCAAGAAAAGAAAATGAAAACAAAACCTTTCATTTTTGCATGCAAATACCATTTAGGAAGTGCAGCCAACAAATTCTGTATGGATTGCTGTGTGTATAACATGCAATCACACACAAGAATTTCAGAGTCTATGTAGTTTCAAAAGTACTCGTTTTCCCGTTATTAGAAGAACAACATAAATAGCCAATTCTCTTCTTTTCACCTCACTGTTTTTTAAGATTTTGAGTGTCCTAACATGGTTCATTTTTCCTTTTTGATGGTGAACTCATACTATCTACACTTAAAACATTGTTTGTTCAATTTGTACAACTGGACATTTTACATTCATGACTCTGGACAGTTTACACAGTTAGGACACAAAAAGCAAAACCTAACTCATAAACCATTTAAAACAATTAGGGAGAATGCAACAAATATCTTACAAGCAATACTAGCATTTCACAGACTCCATATCTTCACGAAATCCACAGGTCCAATGTATGGTATGGGAATGTAGACAAAGTTAATTATCAAATGAAAACATTAACCTGGGTATGGGTAGTATCGACAGAAATATGGACATGTGAATGATGACACCAGCATGCAAATGTCACAACTTTCATTCTTGCATCAGACATCAGGATAATAATTCTTGGTGGCATTTATGTGATATCATTGTATGCATTGTTTTGGCACTATCAGAGTTTCTTGTGAAAATCACTAACCCAGGTCTCTTCTGTGCTAGTCTAACATTTTAACTATTATACACACTGGTTCTTCTTTCTATGCATGTTCTTCAATTGTAGGTGCCTAAGAAGTTTAAATGAATTTCAAGGACAGACCTCATATTCTATATAGAGAAGATTTCATGTCCAATCCTTATCATCATTTTTAAGGACGAGGAAGCAGGAGATGGGAATGATTGTACTCTAAGAATTACTGCAAGTCAGAGTAGAGTAATAATTAATCATCTTATGTGACTGTATGCAATGCATGTGAATGGAAAACCCTTTTCAACCTTTCCGCCCTCCAGGTGTACAGATCGCAACTCTCAAAATTCCCCAGCCAGCATTGGCAATCATTCTGAGAGCCAAAGTCTCCCATATATCTGGCTCCCATAAATTCTGGGAGCCAAAATCTCCCATATATCTGGAATGGACCCAGGTTAGGGAAAGGTGTCATGGGTTATATGCTTCTTGACTCTAACGTCTCCCGGACACCTATATTTGTAGAAGCAACATTCCCTGGTTAAGACTGGGAATGTTTTTGGATTAGGTGGGAGAAGTGGCACTGAGATGTCCTCGGGTTATCTTTCCCCAGCCTTTTGCAACACAGTATTATGCCAGGGTTGGTGTCCTGTTTTATGGCCTAATCTGGCCATAAAACACTTGCATGAAGTTAATTGCAAAGCCATGAGACACTAGAGGTCAAAAAAGCTGAAAGAGCAAAATGCCGGGCTAATTCTTCAAGCCCGAGGAGTCTTATGGGGGCTATTCAAAAACAGCTGAAGTATCAACGTGCAAGAAAACCTCAAGTCCAGGTGACAAAATTCATGACAAAGCCAAGACTTCTGCTATGCTGGAATGTGGGCCAGAGTCGCAGGAGGGAGGGGTTCTTTCCAAGTGAGCAAAGAGATGAAGGTGTTTAGAATTTTTAGTATGTAGAAAAAGAGTGAAGGTGAACTTTCCCTAAAATTTTACAGGATAAATCTGGTAGTTATACAAATAAATACTTAGATTTGCAAGATTTCTGACGATATAATAAACTACTCAGAAGTAATTCATGTCATTCTTGGTTTCTTGAATCTGCAAGAGCTGAAATAGTAATCCTGACTTCTCACTGTAATTCCATAATTATTTTTATTCCTTGTTTATAAGCATCTAAGTTTAGCAAATTCCATCTCTATCTAACTAAAAACATTATGTGAGAGCCTCAACTGATCAAAGAAAAGATGTGGAAGGACAGAGGACAACATTTAAAGGGCCAACTGTTGAGCGTTACTTTCTTTCCACTCCAGCTTATTTACTTTTATTTGTTTTATTTTATTTATTTACTAGGCCTTACTCTTTTTTTCACATTTCTCTTAATGTTGCTTAGCCTGAAAGGGAACTGCATAATTGGGCATGCATGTTTATGTCCATTATTATCAATTGCCCATTTAATGGAAATAGGTGAGGAAATCCATATTACTAATGTAATTCTATTTTATTAAACTACTTTTAATGAATATGGATTCACCTAATCATTTCAAACACTGAATATTACTTTAGGTAAATGTGGAGGGGGGGGAGGGATGGAGGGAGAGAGAAAGAGAGAGAGGGAAAGGGAGCAAGAACTTCTATTACTGCACCCTTTAAAATAGCCTTAGCTATTTTAACACAAAACTCTCCCATAAAAATGGGGATAAAATAAGATTGCAAAACTCTCCCATAAAAATGGGGATAAAATAAGATTGCAAGATCCAATCTGGATTGGGCACTGAGACCAGAGGTTTATTTTTCCAAGCTTTCAGACTCACGCAACGTTATCCTGGGACATGTATATTTGCCTTTGTAAAATAATATAATTAATCAAGTATCACTATGGATACTTAAGGACAGATGTAATGTGTCATTACTTCCGTATCAATCTATATCAGTTTAGTTTTACTGAATAGCTAGATGGAAACGCTGCATATAATAAACAGCATTAACTTATCTTCCTGTCAGAAAAAAAAAATCCCCTTCCCCATCCAGCTACCTTGGGGGGAAAAGTATCTCTGATTAAATTAACCCCTTACACATTCAAGGATTCCATGCCAATTCTATTTATGTTCTAAAAGTGATGATGTAATTATACTACAGTTCCAGCTGTTTAGTGCTAAGAAGTACCAGCATCCAAAATAACATATGTCTCATAGTTCTGACATTTGGAACACTCATCATTATGTAAGTTTGCTTCACCCAATATTTTTCTTTTTTCCCTTCTCTTTCTACTTCACTCTCCTGGTGGAACGAATCTAATGTCTCCTAACTGCTGGCCTTATGATCTTCCCTAGTGATTCATTAAAGTACCACTTCAATTTGGCAACACCTGGGTGTTTAGTTTTATGATTTAATGCTAACAGAAAACTCAGGTGACTGAGAAGCCTTCCTCCCCATTTTATAAATGAGACTTTTGCCATCCCTATGTTTGCTTCTGTCATCATTCCAAAGCTCTTGGAATGATATCTTTGTGACTTCAGCCAACGAGCAGAAATATGGTGCCAAGTTCTCCACTGATCGAAATATGAATGACTAAAGATTCCACTTTTGCCCTGTTTTTCATCCATCCTCTCACCTCAGAGATTTATTACCATAAACTGTTGCCACCCAGATTTCCTATTTCTGCCAAAAGAATTCACCATTGTATCCAGACGTTAAAAACAATGACTTTCACCTGGAAAGAGTGCTAGCCTAATGATTAAAAATCAGAACTAGAATGAATACTAATTCCTTGAATGAGTACTAATGTTATCTCACACAGATAACATTAGTACCCTGGTGGTTGCTTTGCCACCAGCAAGGAGGAAAGGAAATGATCTAACTCTGCAATCTTGTGGGTGAAGGTCAGTTCTGATCTACTATTCCAGTTTCCTATTGAGAAAGAAAAAGAAAAATAGAGAGCAAGGGCACTTCTCTCTTGCACTCTTCAGGATGGAAGAGGTCCCACCTAGGAATGGAATGAGAAAATGATGAGTTCTTCTCACAACTTGGGTAGTGAGCCATGAAATGAGAAAATGATTGAAGAGAATAAAGGCAGATAGAGATGCAATGGGTGAAGGTATTGTCACCCTTATTCCTGTGCTACCAGTTTCCCAAACTCAACTTTGTGCACAAAATCAATGTTTGGAAAGACATGTAGCTGCTACCATTATGTATGACCTATTCCTTAACCATCCTGATTTGCTAGGGATTTAATGGTAAACATATATACAGGATGAATGGTAAAGATGTCTATGCATATTTCCTTGTTATATTGTAGTAGAAACTTTAGGGTAGAGAAACAAGCTCTTTTAATTCAAATTATTTCATGAAAGCAATCCTGCTTTCTAATTTCAGCTCAAATACAAACTTCCCAGTGTACATTTTTTAAAAAAGATGTGGTGATCCATATATAATTGGAGCATTCTTCCAAAGCTAAAATTGAATTTGAAGGGAGAGACTAAGGAGTGATAATGAGTACTCATCATCTATGGAATTTGCTTTGTAAAAAGTGGACATTTAAGTGTAAGGCAGAAAGAAAAAAAATCATTTCATCTCAAGTAAAATGTTTTCCGACCAACTTCTTTCTCAAAGAAATAGCAGTCAACGGAGCACGTAT
Organism: Laticauda laticaudata; assembly: GCA_004320025.1. Taxonomy (NCBI): domain Eukaryota; kingdom Metazoa; phylum Chordata; class Lepidosauria; order Squamata; family Elapidae; genus Laticauda; species Laticauda laticaudata. Next base: position 38,605 of record BHFT01035667.1, read on the forward strand.
GGCTTTGCAGATACCTTCACAAAATCATCCAGAAACATTTTGCTGTTTCCAATATCATAGAAACAAGTGCTCTTCTCTTCAAGTCAAGCGATTCTCTAGACCGGGGTGTCAAACTCACGGGCCAGGTGCATCACACACTGGCAATGCCCATGCCCAGTTTAGCAAAGGGAAAAAAAGTCACGATATAACATGTGACAATGCTATGATGATGCCAGTATGACACTCCTGCTCTAGACTATCAATTTGCGAAGATTTTTTTTTTAAAATAAAAATACAATGCTGCCCTTTTTCAAAGCCCCAAATCATTTAGTTGTCTAATAGCGAGTCAAGCCCTATGGGCATCTATCTGAATCTTCTAGGGAAATAGTATGGTTTTAAGTAAACATGTTTTGGACATACAGTACTGCTTTAATCAACATGGTTGAAGAGACGGATATTAAGAATGAAAAATTAATATGGTTTTCCTAAATTTAAAGGTAATGAGGCTTTAAATATTTAACATATTTCCAATTTAATCACATCTTTACTCATTGCAGCTTTAGCACATTTGATTCTCAAACAGCAGATCTGGAGAAATCATGATGGAAGAGCATAAGGGAAAGCCAGGAACCTGGCCCAATGTCCCTTCCCAAAATTCCCTGTTAGCATCAACTCTTCCCTACCTGGTTGTTAGCTTGAACGTGAAAGAATTAAAGTCTCTCGAGTGGACCTCAACTTCTAGTAAGAGAGTGAGAGAGAGGGGGGAGAGAGAAGGGAGGAAGGAAGGGAGAGAGAGAGGGAGGGAGGGAGGGAGATGATCTAGTCAGGGGTCGCCAACCTTTTGGACCTCAGGGACCACCACACTCATAATTTTAAATCCTGCAGACCACTAATATGCATTTTGACTGACGGTGGCTTACTGACGTTGGTGGGAAAGTCAGTCCCATATTCCAGAGCTGCAGTAGTCATAAGACTGGACCTTTGGTCATACCAGAGCAGCTGCTCCTCCATCCAGGTGCACTGGCCTGCCACGGACTAGAGGAGCAGCTGCTCCAGGATGGCCAAAGGGCCAGTCCTGTGATTACTGCAGCTCTGGAATATGGGACCGACTTTCCCACCAATGTCAGCAAGCCACCCCGAGGCAGATTTCCTTCCCCTGCTGTTGGTCTTACCTTCCAGTTCCAGCTCACATAGCTCTAGTCAAGGTAAGGTTTGCGCTCGACTGAAGGGTAGGGGCCAGCGGGTGAGCGGGCCATGTGAGCCTTGTGTTCCTGCGGAGCCTGGATTGTTTTTTTGGGGTGCTTTGGGGGGGACATTTCTCTGCGGACCACCAAAAATTTCTCATGGACCACCAGTGGCCCCCGGCCCACTGGTTGGCGACCACTGATCTAGTCTATTATAGTGATTAAGGCACCAGATTAGAAACTTTTTTCTCTCACACTACACCCCAAGAATGTGCACAGAGGGGATGAATAGGTCCATCCACTGTCCTTGGGGTGACTTGCATGTAACTGATGAGCTGTATTCAAATTAAGTTTAAATGTCAAGTAAAGAAACAGATTAATCCATCTGAACATTTCAAATAATGAACTGTAGAGTATTTTATGTGGACTCACTCCTTATATGAAGACTGGACAAATGGCCTCACTCTCCTCAGTTGTTTTCTGGGTGCAGTTCAAGTGCTGATTTTGATCCTCAAAACTGTAAATTGTTTCAGGCCAGAGTACCCAAGAGGCCACCTGTAGCAACTGCCACACAAGTAGTCCTCAATTTACAATTGACCCCCAAATTTCTGTTGCTAAGCAAGATGGTGAGTTTTGTCCCATTTTATGGGGGGTGGGGGTGGGTTTGCCAGTTATCACGACAATTGATAAATTATTAACATGGTTGTTAAGTGAATCTGATTTCCCCATTGACTTTGCTTGTAATCAAGTGATCACATGACCCTGGGACATTGCCACTGTCATAAGTACATGCCAGTGGCCAAGCATCTGAATTTCCCATCACTTGACCATGGAGATGCTGTAATGGCCGTAAGTATGAAAACCATCCTAAGTCACTTTTTCAGTGTTATTGTAACTTTGAATGGGTCACTGAACAATTGGTTCTATCAGGAGGCCTGACCCTCAGGATCCCAGAAAAAAAATATTTTCCTCTCTGCAGGCCATACTGATGGCATATACCAATTTGGGAACTGCAGTCAACTACAATGTTTTGTTTTTTCCTAAGAAAATTAAATTCTTCCCTTCAACCAAGCCTTTTAAGCTGGTGTGAAGGTCAGCAATAGTTTTAACTGTTGTAAAATTTGTTTGCTCACTTTTCAGCTGCCTCCCTAACAACTGAAGGATGTGGATATAAATCATATTTCTGCCACATTCATCTGGGAATGCAGCTTTTCAAAGGACCTTGGCAAGAAAAAACTGGGATAAATCTATTCGTCGCTTGGCAGGCTTAACCATCCAAATACTTTGTTCCTGCTTTTTATACAATCCTAAAAACATATTGGAAATCGAAATCTTCTCTCCACCCTCCCTCCCCCCCCCATTTTTCTTTTTGCAAAGCCACATTCAAACAGTCAAAACTCGACACTCGCCTAAAACCTGCCAACGTATCTGTCAAGCTCAAACCGACGTGATGCCAAACTTCTCCCAAGTGCAGCAAGATTTCAGCCTCGCAGCCCGATTTCTCTTTTAATTCATTTCATCGCCTCGCGGTGCTGACTTTCCGGCAAAGACGGGACGGCGAGCGCTGCTTTCCACCGCACGCAGGTCAATCAATTGAACGCACGTCCATCCAACAGACCGACCCTCTCGACACCATAAAATGGAGTCAAGGTCTGAAACCCCGCCCACGGCTCGCCCCGCCCTCTTCTCCCTCCCTCCTTTCCACCAAAACATTGGCACGTGCTCCGTTGCTTCTTCGTCACGTGAGGCCGAAACCCTGGGAGGGAGGGAGGGAGGGAGGGAGGAAAAAAAAAAAAAAAAGGCACTAAGCTCCGTAGCCAATAGCCGGGCGGAATCCCGGATGGCAACAAGCGCGGCGCCGGAGGACCAATCATTGAGAAAGCAGGGTGGGAAGAGGGAAGTTTCCGTGTCGCCGCCTTTCCGCTAACAATAACATAATCCTGGGAGTCGCTGGGGCTGCGCGCTCTCTTGCTGGGGTGAGCATCGCGGGAGGATCTAGTCGCTGCCGAGGCGAACGAAGGGGGAACCGGGGTTGAGGATGCTTTCGCGGTCGGTATATGGCGGAGGCTCTTCGCCTCTCGCTTGGGCGGCCAAGGGAGCCTTTTGGTGTCTCCGTTGCAACCACGCCCTGGGAAGTATAGGGGAGGAATCCTCAAGCTTTGATGGGGCTGCCTTTCCGTCCTCTTGCCCGCGGTCCGGCCTGGCCCGGCGCCTCCCCACTTACCCCCCAGCCCACCCCCAGCAAAGAGAAGTTGCTACGGATTGGGGGTTTTTTTTTGTTTGAGAAGGCGAAGGTCACCAGGCAAATCCAATTCGTAAGCACGGCCCTTCCCACCCTCTCCCCACCACCCACCTACCACCACCACCCCACCACCACACCACCCGAATGGATTGTGTCCTTCGACTCGTCCTCCCCGCTATGAGAGTCGAAAAAAATAAAAAGCAACGCATTCTAATGGCAAAGTGGCCTCTTGGCGCAGTCGGGTCCGTGAATGGCGACTCGGAAAAAAAGCATCAGGAACCTGGTTAGGAACCCAGATGAGAACAGAATTGGGAAGGGACTTTGGAGTCTTCTAGTCCAACACCCCCCCCAAAAAAAAAAAAAAAGCAAGCAGGAGACCCTAACACTATTTTCTGAACAAAATGGCAGTCCAGTCTCTTCTTGAAAAAGCTCCAGTGATGAGTATCCCACAACTTCCGAAGGCAAACTTCTGTTCCATTGGTTGATTGCTCTTGTTTGGAAAGTTTCTCCTTATTTCCAGGTTAAATCTCTCCTTGTTCAGTTTCCATCCATTGTTCCTTGTGCTGGCCTTCGGGCGCTTTGAAAATAGCTTGACCCCTTCCTCCCTGTGGCAGCCTCTCAAATATTGGAAGACCGCTATCATGTCTCCCCTGGTCCTTCTCTTCACTAGGCTAGCCATGCAGAGCACTTGCAACCATTCATCATGTTTTAGCCTCCAGTCTCCTAATAATCTTGCTTGCTCTTCCCTACACTTTTTCTTGAGTCTCATCGTTTTTTGTTTATATATAGTGTGGTGACCAAAACTGGGTGCAGTATTCTAGGTGTGGTCTTACTAAGGCTTTATAGAATGGTATTAATAACCACTCTTGATAGTAACCCTCTGTTAACACAATTTAGGATTGCACTGGTTATTTTGGCTACCCAAATGCAACACTTCTGAAATATTCCTACATCACTGTCCTTTCTTTTTCTCCCTTCTTCTTTAAAAGGTGTTTTCTTAAGCTCACTTCCTTGTTGCTGCTCCTCCCCTGTCAGTTTTTGGAGGATTGCTCTTTGCTTTCCAGTTCCTGCAAGGTGATCAATGTCTTGATCTCTTTTATTTTAAAGGTGGCGACTGGGGTCATCTGAGTATTTCCCCATATTTTAAACCACCTGCTCACAATACAGTAATGGTTATTTCCCCTTTAAGTCAGTCTCAGCTGTTAATCCTCACCTTGTGTTTGCAAGAGCATGTGCTGGGAAATGTGATGTACCCCCAGCATGCTTTTATTGTGAGGCTGCCTCCCTGTTGAGTTGCAGTTGAAAGTTCAATAGCACCATAAGCAAAAGGAGAGATGGGTCTTGTCAAGATCAGCTGATTACTATTAATATTTTCAGCTTCCATGCTTGGCTGTCCCTTGTAATTTCCTTGCAAGAAGTTCTGCAGCTTACCCATGCCTTAACAGCAAAATGATTAATTAGCTTGATTGCTTGTTTCCTTAAGGAAACCATGCCTTTTCTGGGCCAGGACTGGCGATCTCCAGGATGGAGATGGATTAAAACAGAAGATGGTTGGAAGCGAAGTGAGCCTTGCAGCTCAGAATTTGAGGATGAAGACAATCCACTTCATGACATCAACCATGCTATGTAAGTTTTTTGGAAGATATCTTAGACAAATGAAGATGGAATTATTCATAAGCTGGATCTTAGAATAGTTGCATAGTATAAAAACTGCTGTATGTAGATGTGGATGATTCCTCATGTCATTCAGTGTTGCAGCTGCATATACTTTGTGTAGTCCTCGACTGACAACCATAATTGAGCTTAAATTTTCTGTTAAGTGAGATGTTAAGTGAATTTTACCCAATTTTTAGATCTTTCATCAGTTAAGTGAATCATTGCAGTTGATAAATTAGTAACCTGGTTAAGTGAATCTTGCTTACTCGTTGACTTTGTCAGAAGGTTGCAAAAGGTGATCACATGATCTTGAAACACAGCAACGGGTCATAAATATGAACAAGTGGCCAAACGTGAATTTTGATCACATGATCATGGGGATGCTGGAAAGGTGATAACTGAAAAATGGTCACAAGTCAGTTTTTTCAGTGCTGTTATAACTGGTCACTAAATGAATTGCTGTAAGTTGAGGACTACTTGTACTTTCGCTCTTCTGGAATTTAGTTTGTGTGTATGTGCTTTCAATGGGTGGATGTGTCACTCCAGTAATGTAGCCATGGAGTGGGATACTACTGATTCTGCCCAGCTATATAGAACCGGTAGCTCTGAAGAGCAGCAGACACCGAACTGGTGCACGGGCAAAATGTAGTCACTGAACCGGTAGTAACACTGGTTGAATCCCACCCCTGAATGAAGCCCACATCTAATGTGGGAATAAATGCCATTTTGTTAGAGGAAAGGATTTTGTTTTTTCACAAGACATCCAGGCCTGAATATAATTGCAAGCAAGCCATGGGGGAGGGGGGGCTTGTGCATCACTCCTGGAACCACACTGCACCGCATCTCTGTAAAACAGGTTATAAAAATGGACCACTTTAAACTTGCCTGGAGTCTTTATTGAGACATTGAAGAGTTGTTTGCTCAGATACCTGACACAGTGATATTCTCTTTGGATATATCCCTGAATTAACCCACCAAACACTGCTACTGCTGCTGTATTATCCTCACCTTCCATGCTTGGGTTACTACAACCTGCCTAAATGACAGCCCTGTGCGTGTGTGTGTAGTGTATTTTTTGATGTAATGTCATGATCCTCTACTAAGATACCCAGGAAATAGGCTTTATAGACTTTTCTCAATGCCAGGCGGGAGGAAGAGGGGGCTGCTAGGACAAACCCAAATATTGTTAAGCCAAGAAAGGGAGGTGCAAATAAAGGAGATGGTGAGTTTTGAATGATGTTGTTAAACCCAGGCTGCTGGTTTCTGGGTTTTACACTTTAAGAAAAAATCCACCCTTCTTGGGATAAAACATTTGCTGGTTTCAGTAGAATGTTTTAAAGCCAGCAACAATTAATTGCAAAAGATCTTTTCATTGCTTTGAAACACACGGCTTAAAGTCTTATATAATTGGGGTGTAAACCAACTGTGATCGTAAATGTTAAAAACTAATGCCTTCCTGCTGTTTCTAAACATTTAAATCAGTTATGAGGGTAATTGCACAAGCAGTGTACCCTTCATGGTGAGGAGACATCCATCTTGGGTAAGATAAGGAGAGCAGAAAGCTGCTTGTATTTGTTTAAAATATCATGGTGTTCATCTGTAATGTAACAACCTAATTATCTGATGCAGTGTTGCCATGGGGACTTCAGTATTTAAAATACAGGGTTGGACCCATGTTGTTAAAACTAGGCTTGAGCTGAAAAAATAAAATGAAATTGCAGACTTGGGGAGGAATGGTATTTTCACCACAAAGATATTCAAGAAATAGCAGCTTTGAAAACACAGGCTCTAATTTTCCAATACTAGTAAAAAAGCAATGAGAATACTTTTGCCAGAAAGAAGAGTCAGTGATTTTATATATTTCTTGATACAAGGACAGAAGTCATTGGATGTAGTCGTCAACCTTTCTAATAGAACAAGAAGGTTTTTTCTGTTTACATGGGAATGTTTTTCCACCTTGCTTAATTGTGCCAGCTTTTCCCAGTGAACATTATATATTTCTTGATACAAGGACAGAAGTCATTGGATGTAGTCGTCAACCTTTCTGATAGAAAAAGGGGTTTTTTTTGTTTACATGGGAATGTTTTTCCACCTTGCTTAATTGTGCCAGCTTTTCCCAGTGAACATTCTCTGTATTGGAGGATGCTGGTCTTCCCAGAATTCCAAGCCAGCATAGCTACTGGTTAGAGTTGCAGTCTATCAGAAGAATCTTGGTTGGGGAAGGCTGACTTGTAACATATCTCCAAATTGGCTGGAACTGATTGAAAATCACTGATAGCAACAGGAAGGCAATGGTGAACTTTGCTTTTAGATGAAAAAGTTAAAAACCAGAGGGCTACGCTGCAAAAATACAATTGACTGCTAGATAATGGTAAAACAATATTAGGGAAAACTTCCTTTGCTGCCATCTAGCATTCATCTAGATCAGGGTGGTCAAACTCCTGGCCTGCAGGCCAGATGTGTCATGCACTTGTCATGCCCACACCTAGTTTATAGAAGGGGTAAAAAGTCTCAAAACGTCACAAGATGCTGCCGTGACATGAGTTTGACACCCCTGATCTACATATTTGTAACCCTAAAAAAGAATCTGGAGATCAGTATAGTATGAAATCTGGAAGTTTATAATTTAACGTTATTTGACCAGCATGTGCATACAGTCCATTTGTTTATTTGAGCAAATTAAAAAATATTGATTCTTCGGATAAGCAATTTATGCTTTAATATCTGGCTTGTTTTAAAACACAAGTTCAAACAGTATAGGAAATTCTGGTTAGTTTCAGTGTTCTTGCTTGGATTGCTTCAGTGAGTTTTTATGTACAGGCACAATGTTAATTTCTCAACATATTGTGCTAAAATGCTGCTTCAAATATGACCTGAAGCAGATTTCAAGCATTCTGTTTAGCCTGATGCTGTCCAGATGCGTACAAGGTAGGGAACTGCTTAACTTTCCAAATCTTATATTTTGGGAGAAATTCCATGCCTACTATATCAAAAATTAGGCTTTGTTCTTCACAGCTGGATCACATAGTTTGCCTGTGAGTAATAGTCACAACACTAGGTATTTGTAGCTGACGAATTGCAGCAAATATTTAAGTCTTCCTAAACTATTTATCCTGGGCTGCATTGGGCTATTTCATTTCAGTTCACCCAATCACTTTCAACATAGTTTGCTTATATGTTAACTCTGTTTCTACTGCAGTATGCCTGCAAATTTGTTTTCACCTGGGAATAAATATAACAAGGTTGTTCTTTTAATATCTATGTTTTAAACAAAACATAAGAATATGATTGTATGCCTGCTTCCTTGAAGTCATGGGTGTCAAACTAGCGGGGTCATGTTGTCATCATGTGATGTTTTGCAATGTTTTTCCCATTTGCAGAGCTGGGGTGGGCGTGGTCTGCATGTAACGCATCGGTCCCATGGGCTGCCAGTTTAACACCCTTGCTTTAAGTATTAAGGGACAGAAATTTATATGGAGATTCTCAGTCATCCAGATCAGAGGTCACCAACCTTTTGGACCTCAGGGACCACCAAACTCATAATTTTAAATCACAGGGACCACTAATATGAATTTTGACTGATGGTAGCTTGCTAACGTTGGTGGGAGAGAAAAAGAGATATCTGATCTAGACCCTCTCTCTCTCTCTCTCTCTCTCACACACACACACACACACACAGAGGCAGGGGTGGGATTCAAATTTCTTAACCAGGTTTGTGGGCCTGGCCTAATTTGTGGGTGTGGCTTGGTCATGTGACTGGCTGAGCATGGCTTGTATGTAAACATTATAAATATTTATATAAATATTGAATTTTTTTATAAAAAAGAACAACTTTTACCCAAAAGCAGGCAAAGCAGGCAAGTAGATTGAGTTGCTCACAGAATCACTTAGAGATCTGTGTTTCTGCCATCGGCTAGCTGAGTCTGCACTCCTTCAGTCCTAAGGAAGGTTCTGCTTTGCTTAAAAGCAGACCCAAAGATCTAAAGATTGGTTAGAAAGCAAGAAATCCAAGGATTTCCTGCTTTCTAGCTAATCTAAATCTCCTGGCACAGCAGAACAGTTGATGGTCAGAAAAAGGAAAAATAGCACCTTAGCAGGCAAGTTTGCGAGGCAAGGAGTGAGTGAGTGAGTGAGTGGGTGGGGAAGGAGAGCCATGTGGGCAGTCTTATGGCAAATAAAATGAGCACAGCCTCCGAGAGGCCATCTGAAGCTAAATAGGGAGTCCAAAACCCAGGGCAAAAATAGTATTAAGCAAAAACAGAGCAAGGAGTAATTAAGTTCTATACTTTTGTAGGGTGTTCATGTAAATTTAATCAATCTTGATGCTGTTTAGCTTTTGAAGGATCATTCAAGAATTATATACTTGCTACATGTTTATGTACATTTAGTCCATAGCAAAAATGTCCAGGAACACAAGTTTATCCTCCACTGGCTCACTCAACACTAACGGGATGCGAAGGATCACGAACCAAGCCTGAAAGCCTCAAGAGTGGCCTCAAAGTGCTACTAATCCTTTTACCATTCGTTTCTCCCCTCAGCTGAATTCTTCACTTTGTGGATTCACACAATGTGCTTGAAACTGTGAGGTGATTGGCTTATGCTTTATGTGTTATTTAAACTGAGCATATTGCAGCTGGTTCAAGGAAAGTGGACAAAGCAAGGCGGGGATCAGATGTCAAGTGATCATAACTTTTCTGACCCTAACTCACCAACTGTCCCAGCATATCTCCTTCTCCCTCTTCATTCCTTCCTGCTGGGAGGAAAAGGCAGGGTCATTTCCAAGAGGCCCACAGTTTTATAGATGAGAAGGAAAACAAGAAATATAGCACCAGAGTTCAATGCTTCATTAGTCCTATTAATGGTATAATAATTGGAGTTGTCTGATAAGTGGAGATAGCAATAGCACTTCAACTTCATTCTCTAAGTCAGAGGTATCAAACTCATGTCATGGGGGCGTCACATAATGTGGACCATTCTCCCCTTTGCTAAACTGGGCGTGGATGTGGCCAGCACATAGACCATGGTCTGGGAGTTTGACAGATCTCTCTAAGTGGTTTAAAGGAGTCAGCATTTTGCCCCCAACTATCTGAGTCCTTGTTTTACTCACCTTGGAAGGCTGACTCATCACTGAGCCAATGAATTGAATTGGTGGAAGTTGGCAGAATTAACATGCAAATACTGCATTTTAACCACTCTACCATCACGACTCTTATGACATCATACCCTCAAGAACCAGTGTTAGAATTCCAGTTCCATAGTGCCCAGCAAGCAAAACTGCTGACAAAGAGTAACAGGTATTTTGTTCAAGCAATTTTTGGAGGGTCATAACCTTCCTGCCCCTCCAAATTTGTTTCTTTGTGGACATGCAGCAGTACACAGATTGGGGTTGAATGGGGTATTCCTGGTGTTTTCTCTTATTTCATTTAAATCAAGTACTTTGGTTTTTTGGTAGTAGAGAAAGAAACCTCTTTCATAACGGAATTAGTCTTCCTTCTAGCTAATATGTTCTGCTGTTTTCTATAGTGTTTTGGCAGATTTTTCTTTGTGTAAATGGAAGTGAATTTAAAGTCCCAGCTGAGTGCAAGTTAACAATTTCAGATTTCATTTCTTTCTTTGAAATAAATTCAAGGTCTCCAGCCTTGTGCTTCATAGCACTTGGGCTGAATCTATATGCCTATTGAAATATTTTTCATTAAAATTCGCTATTGGAAGAACCTACTTCTGATTTAGTTTTATATAGAGCAGATAATTGCTTTGCCACATATGGCTGGCTGTATTTGTATTTAAAAAAAAAATCCAAAGAGAATGTTTTTTGTCTTCAAAAACTTGGTTGCATTGCAATGTTGAATTTGTGAGGCACTCTTTGCTTTCATAGTTACTGTTTTATCCCCAGAGAAGTGGGTAGAAGGTTTTTTTTCCCTGCATCCTCTGTTCTTTTTCTCACTGATGCTTACTGTGTTCACTTTATATGGTATGAGTTTCTTAAATCTGAATTGACAGTGATAAATATTTTTCATTTGATACTGAGTTCAATGAATGGAGAGAGTTCCTGTACACAATTTTCCCATCAAAGAATGAAAACAGCAAAGTAGCACCTTTCTTTTCACATTGTTGCATTGTTCTTGTTTATAGTTTCAGTATTTATGAAGTAAGCAAAACAAACCATAATGGATTCAGTTCTTGAAAAGTTTTCTGTATCTTTACCAACCTACTTTTTAAATTTTTTATTTATAAAAATTGAAAGTGTAATTATAGAATTCACATAGATCGATCACTTGGTACTTTTTACATTAAATTCATATTTAAAGGAAGTTTGAAAGTATTTTGAATAGCACAAACACTGGATCTAAAACAATAATAAAATATTAAATGACCCTTGGTATATTTTTTATTGGAAAAGTCTTTTTCTTTGTGGGCCTGAACTATTGCTTGTAAAGAATTATGTGAATTACTACTTTGTACCAATAATAATTCATATATCCATATCTTCCAATTAGCAAACTTGCCTGTCTGAACATTGCCATATGGTATCTTTTAAGTCGAGGTGGAAGAACATTAACATAAGCCATTCTCTGTGTGAAACATGCCTCCATACATCTATACCTAGAGGCCAGGAATGTTTTTGTAAACAGAAGAAAGCTCTTTTCTTCTTCCGAGGCATCACTGTGTTTGCAAGTGACTTCATCCAAGTTCTTCACCCTGGTGCTTGTTTAAATATTGCTTGAACACAGCCTGCTTGGCTCTTTCCAATGTCAAACACATTTCATGCATTGCCTCTGTGATTTGCTTTCAGTCTCTTGAACAGTGATGAAGAAATATGCAGCACCGAGTGTGAATTTGCAAGCAAGAAAAGGAAAAAGGATCACTTTAGAAACACTGCAAAATCTCAGTGTAAGAATTACTTTTCAGTTTTAATTCCCTTTGCAATTTCACAATCACTTTTGTGCCTCAGCAGAGCTGTTATAAGTATGCCCACAAAATACTTATGTATGTGAGAAGCACAGACTAGGTAAAGATTCCTCTATGTGTATATGTGCATAAAAAGCTGTATATGGTTAGGATTTGCACCAAAGTGTTTCTTTAAAAACAAACAAGGCATTTACCTGACTCATACAGTTACCCTTCAAGGCTATTGTCTTCTCTACAGCAGGGGTGTCAAACTCATGTCATGGCGCCATCACATGACATATCAGAACATTTTTCCCCTTCACTGAACCAGGCGTGGGCAGCATGTGACACATCTGGCCCATGGGCCAGGAGTTTGACAGCCCTGCTCTACAGGGTGAGCATTAAAACAACTTTAAATCCTCTTTTGTTAAACTTTTATTAAAACAACTATAGGTGTATATATGTAAATTTATATTTTAAGAATTTTCCCTTTCGGAAACCCCTAATAGATGTTGGTCATGACATGAAAAAGATTCAGGGGAAGCAACTGAAGACCAAACATCAGCATATCCCTCCCTCCTTTTATTAAAATAGGTGGCCTTTTTCAGGCTAACTATTTTCCCAAGTCTGAAAAGAAAGTGCTGTGCTCTTTAAGAGTTCAACATGGTAATGTTAATGGCCAGAAGCCTGCAAAAATCAACTGTGAATAATTGTGAAGCTCCCTGCTTGTGCCCTGGTTGAAGTACTTTGAAGCCTCCACAGCCCTGGTACTTAGCCTGAAAGTTTCTGAGGTAGAATCAAAAGCGAATTAGTAGAGGTGGCTAAATACCAAACTGTAAGGTTGAAGGTGTATCCCAGTCAGATACACCTCCAGATGATCTCAGGACATTGGCATTTTTTACAATGAAACATTTATTTGCAACCGTAGGTCTTAGCAAAATTCACATAAAATTACAGCAATCCAGATTGGTCCAGGAAGTCATTGTACTGACTTCTCGTTAGAATATAAATCTGAAGTGTTGGCTGGACTGATTCCACTTTAAAAAGGGGAACCTGAATTGACACAGAGAAGGCAGGCCTTTCTCTTTTTTAAAGATGGCTCCAAAAGCTTTTAAATTTTACAGAATCTCACTTCAGTGTAATATGATGATTAACTAGAGGGAAGTGGAGAGAAGTGAGAAGAAGTGGTATGCTAATGACATTTCTGTTATGATTAGTGAGAGGAAGTTTTTGCTGGTCATTTTGTTGAATCACATTCTGTGATCGCTATCAAGTTGGTTGGGGTTGTTATTTTTTTGTTCTTTCATTTAGTGAACTTGTAAAACGTAATAAAATTAAAGTAATGGTGCAGAGTTGACTAGTTTTCCAGAAAGGGATGAAAAATAGTATTATTAAGAGAACAAAGCTACAGTTATAAAGAAATTAGAAGAAAAATTGGTGGAAACAAAACAAAAGGTGGCATTTCTAAGTTTTTGAACAGGTATAAGGAGACTCAGTCACTACAAAACCACACTGGTAAAGGCAGGAGAAGGTGCACAACAGCAAGTGATGATAGAAGAATTAAGAGACTGTGCCTGCGTGACAGAAGAAAATAATCCGGGTGTATACAAGATGAAATGGCAAAATGCAATGTAAAGTTGAATGCAAGGACTGTTTGACACAGACTGCAGGAATTTGGCCTAAAATCTAGAATTCCATGAAAAAAGCCACTTTTATCTCTCGAACAAAGGTTGAAAAGACTAAACTGGGATAAAACCCGTTACCTGGTCAGAGGAACAATGGGACAGTGTTGTTTGGAGTGATGAGACCAAGATCTCCCTATTTGGTAGTGATGGCATAAAATACATAAGGAGACACTTTTCTCAAAAGGTTTCCACAATTTTGGCCACTACTGTATGTAATGTTGATAAGGACATCATCTAAACAGTGAAACTTTTTTTGGTCCAAAGGCTGTTCAATCCCTTTCTCTAGATTTGAATGAGGACCATTTGTTGAAGAGCTGTCCTGTACAAATGTCTAATCATCTTTATTGAATAATTCTTGAATAATCTAGTTGACAGGACAGCTAACACATGGTCATATATATGGATTCAGTCTGCATAGAGTACTCTATGTACAGAAATGTGACCCTCACAATGGATGAATGGCTGCAAAAACTGATGGAGTGATGCTTTGCTTAAAGAAAAAGACACAAATACCTTTCCTTCGACTGGGAAACCATTTCTGGACTTTGTGCTTGAGGTGGAAAAAGATGAAACTTTGACCTTTACTGATTAGATAGATTTGTTGTTCCAGAAATGGCTAGTTATTATTATTTATTATTAAATAATAGTTATTATGAAAACGTAAAAAGTTGAGCATAGATCTTCATGCCTTATTCAACTGCACCAAAGGAGGCAGAAGTCAGTGCCTTTTTTTCTTTTTCCCTTTCTTTCCCTCATTATTCACTTCTTTTTTTCCTTTCCTAATTTCCTTAATATTTGCTTTTCCATTCTCTTTGTATGTTATATTATAAACTAATAAAACTGCATGTTTGTATATGTGTGTGTGTGTGTGTGTGTGTGTGTGTGTGTGTGTGTGTGCTGTTCAGCTTCCTTCGGGTATTATCCCACGTCGATTGTAGTGCTTTTAAAGTTGTTTAGAAATGTTTCAGCAGAATCTCATCTGCCATCATCAGGCTTCTGTATGGATGTGGGTCCGGGTCTCACAGCCGTTGGTTTTAAATTTGAGGCTAGCCTATCCTGATTGGTTGGGAGTCTTGGTCTGTGTTTATTGGACTTGGAGTTTGTTTGATTAGTGTTTCTGGTTTCTTCTGTCTGTTTTGTGGCTTTGATGGCTGGCAACACTCTGTTCCTGTGTTGGAGGCTTTCAGTGCAGCTTGGCTTCGTGTGAAAGGACGGCTGTTATCTATTAGGAAGCTAGGTTTCATCTGGGTGCCTGGGGGGGGGGTGTTTGAGCTGGAGGCATCAGAGGGAGTCTGTTTGTGCCCACGTGTTGCCTGCTTGTGGTGTGGAGATCTTTCTATTTGAGAGTGCAGGCTTTCAAATGATTGACAGTCTGCTGGAATCATCTCTTCTATTTCATGCTTTCAAGTTTTTTTCAATCTCTATGGCTTCTCTGATGATTCTGTGGCTAGGGTTTTCTATAGTGGCTAGGGTTTTAGTGCCATTGAAGTTTGATTGTTGTGACCTGTGGTTTTCACGTGTTGGACTAGTGAGGAGGTGTGTTCCAGCTTTTTTTACTGCATTTTTGTGGCTCATCCAGGCGGGTACTTATTCTTCTATTGGTCTGTCCAATGTATGTGGCCGGGCATGATGTACAGGGAATTTCGTATATGCCTTGGTTTTCCAGTTTCAATTTTGTCTTTGGGGTTTCTCAGGATGGCTGCTATTTTTTTGTCTGTTTTGAAGGAAGTCTTGATGTGATGTCTGTGTAGTATCTTACTGATTTATCTGTAGTACCTCTTATGTAGGCAAGACAGGCTGTTCCATAGGTCTGTTGATCTTTAGTTCTCTGTTATGTCTTGGGTGTGTTTTTGTGGATCAAGCTGTGATTTTGTTTTTGTGGAAGCCATAAAGTCAATACTTTAGTCAGGTGGCATAGTTTCAGTCTTTATATGTGTCTTGTCTGCCAGGCGTTTGGTTTGGTGATTAGTGTTTTGGCCCCAGAGTTTATCTGTGCTGGTGTGTGGTGGGATTGGGCGTTGAGGTAGAGGTTGGTGTGTGTTTTCTTCTGGTATATGGTGTGTCCTAGTGTGCCATCTGTTTTTCTTTTCCATGGGGCCAAATCAC
>BHFT01035668.1:0-37207 GCA_004320025.1 Laticauda laticaudata
GTTTTGTGTAGCTCAAAACTTTTTGAGCGGATGAAATGTCAGTCGACGGATGCTGGACGGATAGAGAGGATGAAAAATGTACGCAGTGAGTACAGAACGGCTGTAGCTCCTAAAACCATCCTGCTCTGGGTATAAATAAAGAAAAAAAAACAAATGCATAAGTGTTGTTTTCCTGTTTAGTAAAATAGTAAAACCTTGATTTCTTTGGTATAAAAGGAGGAGCAATGAAGGATAATATTGATGGTGAAAACTTTATAAGAACAAGGGATGAAATGAACAATTATGTGCACACAGACATCACATCAATTGCCTTGAAGAAAAGAATATCTTAAAGAAAATCTTTGTGTTTGGTGAGTTAATGTCCTTTATAGAACTATGATGAGCCCTATAGCCACTGTGCTTTCATTAATCAAATATCCTACAATGGTACAGCTTGCATCTGACTTCCCCTTCTTGGTTACAAAAGTTATTAAGTATACATAACATTAAGATCAAATCAAGTACGTTCATGGATCCAACATAATACAATCAAGCCAGTAACTCAAAAACAAAAATGCTCAAATAATTTAATTTTGCTTGGCACTAGTCAGTATAATCCAGAACTATAGTATATCTAAGAAAACTACATAACATTAAGATCAAATCAAGTACGTTCATGGATCCAACATAATACAATCAAGCCAGTAACTCAAAAACAAAAATGCTCAAATAATTTAATTTTGCTTGGCACTAGTCAGTATAATCCAGAACTATAGTATATCTAAGAAAACTCCATATATAAAACTGGCATTTCTTAGGATGAAAGATCTGTTGACTGCATTTTTCCAATCGGATCATGATCTTGAAAACTGCTGTTAGGTAGTTAGCCTCCATCAGAGGCCCAGATGAATAGTTGAACTATGGGACAGCTATTATTTAAAATATCCAGTCACCATGATTGTCTCTTTACTCCAGGAACTGGTGCATGATGACAAAACACTGAATACCAAGCAAGGATGATGTGCAGCTTTCAAAACTTATCAGGACAAACAGTAACATGCAGTCCAGTCTTACTGATTACATAGCAACCTTCTTAATCTGGAAAGTTTCTGAATCAAATAGCCAAAGGCCAACCTTTGAGGGAAAATGTGAACTGCTTTTTGGGTGGTGTTTTTTTTTAAAAATTTCATTTGAATTCTATTCTGCCTTGTTGCTGAAGCAAAAAGCCAGCAGTCACCAAGCTTAACCAAATGGAAGGGCAGCAGTTTTGCAAACAGTTCATGCCTTTTCTAGGCACTTATCAAAGGACAGCCAGAAGAAATAATTGTCAGGAACTTCAATAAACCAGAACAATAGAGCTGTTACTATAATTTAGTGATCATCAAATCCAGTTCATCTTTTTAAATGCCACATGCCAAGAACCATTATATTCAAGTCAGCAAGTGATGCCCTAGCTGTTTTCAAATACCATGCATTTTGATTGATGTCAATTCTTAAGGAAATTAAAACAACTCTCTTTAATTACCTTCCTTTTCTCTACTAAAATTATTTTTTAAAAACCCTCTGATTAGCTGGTTAAAATTTATTAATATTTTTAGTTTTAGTTTAAGCAAATGAAAAATTTCTTACTTCAAATATGAATTTCCACTTGATTCTTTGAGTCCAATTTCAATTCAATTTCAGGCATTTCTCAGTAGGAGTTGCCACACCAAAATGTGCCCAGAAGAAGCTGCCTCATGAAATGGTCATTATGATAATAATATCCAGTTCATTTTATTTTATTATTTTATTAAAAACCTTCATACAGCTGTCTGTCTTATGCTGAACCCGATCAATAATTAAAACATCAATAACAACACGTAATACATATACCTATTAAAATCATAAACAAAAGCACCAAAATTAAGTTTCCACATAAATTAATAACTCATTGCTGAACTATCCTGGGATTTGTCTGGTTTTTACAGCCACCCAGGGATTCCCAATGTCTTGACCCATTTCATCAAGCCATTCGGCAGAGGCGATCTCGAAGATTCAAGACGGAACAATGAATTCCCACGCAGTCCGTTTTACCCATGCGACCTTCCCACTGCCATCACCTGCCCAATGCGAGCAGGAAGAAGCAAGGCCGCCTTCGACACGATGAATCTGGGCATCATCACTTTCTTCTCCCGGCTCTCGACTGGACGCAACCCGCCCTTCCCGACCTGCGCACTTCTCCTCACGTTCCACCCCTTGCTTCGGCTGGTTTGTCTCCACAGCCAGCTTCCTAATCTGAGGTGATTGGCGGGGCAAGGTGGGCCGTCTCAGTAGGAGACCCAGCTGGGAAGTGTGCTGCTGCAGCGCTCAACTGGGCAGTGAGAAAGTGGCACCTTCGCCGTCGGACGCCCAAAATTAGCCCAACGGCATGGAAGACACGGCAGCCGTCCCCGCCGAGAGTGCAACTATGAGCTACGACGTGGTCGTGGTTGGGGGAGGCATCTCAGGTCAGTGAGCTTCCGCGGCACCTTCTCTGCAGACCCCGGCGCCCTCTCGCTCCCTGTCTGAACAGGCGGCAAACTTCTCAGTCAAGTTGGACGAGGGGCTCAGGCGACCACAGGCGCTCGCTCGTCTTTCGTCACGTGTTGTTTTGTTTTTGTTTTGCTTTAAATTCTGGTCAGGATGACAACGGAGGATAGATTTCAGGAGGAGATCGCAGGGACAAGATTTTCTTCTGCTGGATTGGCGAGGTACAGAGACGGTTTGTTGTGGTGGTTAATTGGGAGACCGCGAGCTCTACTTCCACTTTGAGCACAAAGCCAGCCGGGGTGACCTAGGCGAGGCACCCTCTTTCAACCCTACAGTGGAAGCAAGGGCAAACGGTTTCTGAAACTTTACCAGAAAACACAAAAGGGGAAAGAAAACAGAAAGTTGCCAGAAAAGGAGGGGGGGGGGGNGGGGGGGGGGGGGGGGGAGAGACTGCCAAAGTTCTTTCAGATTGAGAGAATACGAAGTGTGAATTGCGTAATGGGCCGTTTGATTTCATTTATCTTTTACCTTGGACTCTTGGACTTTTACATATCTTAAATATATTGTCTTGGTACATTTTTTCCAGGAAAGCTATGAAGCTTGTTTTCTCTTTATCTAATAAATAGCATATATAAAACTCATTCCTGCAATTTGATATAGAATATATTCCAAAATATGTTTGCTAACATGTATTTCATTACCAGATCTCTTTCTACAAATTCAAGTAATACATCCTATGCTCTTCTGGAGTTGTTCCTTTGACTATATGCATGAAACATTCAGAATTACAAATATCATTTAGATTTGTACTGTCAGACCTGAGTAATCTCAGGTCTTGAATTCAAAAATATTCAAACACCATTGTTGCAACAAAGAAAAACCCACATGCCATTCAGACTTTGTGAGTTATTGAAATATTTGTTTTCTCTTGCAGTGCTTTGAAAGTTTTTATCAAAGAACTGTTCAAACAAGTGAAATGAATTTCTATTTTATTTGTTTTTTACCTTAGTTATTTGTTAAAAACCAGTGAGATATACTCGTGATATAGACTTCCTTCCATCCGTCCATCAAAAAGGATTACTTGTATCAACCCACCCACTTCATATTGTCCCTCCCACCCAAAAAGTTCAATAATTTTTATTTTGCCATTGTACATGTTTAAGGAAAAGTATTCTTTTTAAAAAATATGCTCTTAATACTAAATAAATAACTGACAGTTGTTTATAAAGGTATACTCAGAAATTTTATTTCTAAATGACTATTAAAGTTTAAATGTTATATTTTTTAAAAAATTAAACTTTCCCCAACACTTCTGAAGCTAGAACAATGTGTTGTGTAAGAACAAAGAGTAAAGCTGCAATATCTTTAACAATACTGAAAATCAATCACACATTAATTTATATTAAAAATGACATTTGCCTAAATTATTATGTGCCATCAAATCAGTCTTAATGACCACATCAATAGATTCCCTCCCCCCATAATGTTCTGTCATAACCTTGTGCTTGAGGTCTTCCAGCACCCAGCACCACTGTATCTAAGTCTATTCACCTTGCTATTGTGTGTCCTCTTTTTTCTTCTTCTGCCTTTTCTAAAAGCTAGATTTTTGCACACTATTTCCAAAGTATGGTAATTTGACCCTGGTCATTTGTGCATCTAGTGAAACTCTGGACTAAGTTGGTCACTTATCCATTTGTTTTCTTAGCTATCCATGGTATTTCCAGAAGTCTTCTCAAACACCAAACTTGAAAAATGTCGATATTCTTTAAGGCTAGGTCCCACTGGCCGACGGGCGCAAAACGAATGCATAAAGGACACAGCGGACGAGCAAAATTTCGGGGGGGCTCCATCCGTTGTCATCCGCTCCAAAAAGTGGCGAAAATTTACATAAACAGAATGGAAAAGAATGGAAATAGGAATGGACGTGGGGAGTACATAGCCGGGGATAGTTAGAGTGAATTGTTTATAGGAAAGCCTAGCAGATGACACGGATGGAAGCGGATGACACATCGAAGGGCGTTCCGGGGCAGAATGATGTGAGAAGCAGAACATAGTGGTAAGGGGTTGATGGCAATAGCGGATGAGCGGAGTGAATCATAGGGACGCCTATATGGAAGCAAAGTGAGATGGCCGCGCGGATACGTATAATCTGGATTTGCAAAGTGATCTCAAACTGCGACATCGCGGGAGTATGAATTGCATCAGCTCATGGCCATATAAAAGGATGCAGCACGCATGCAGTCACATTCAGGGGAAGATCGTGCTGTCCACAATCACATTCTAGGAGGAACTAGCTAATGGTTCGTCAGTCAGGGAAAAGATGGAAGCCTTATGCATACTCGTTCTAGCCCTGGCAAGAAGGAACAGTAAACCAGCATCCCACCCCTGGCAACTGATCTGAACCTGCTGCTGACTTCCTTGCTGCTGCTGTGTGTGGACGCAGCCCAAGGCCCTCAAGCTCTGCTGTGAACGGCCCTGCTACTCTCAAGGCCCCGTGAGGCCCTGCGTGCTCCCAGCCCTGAAGGCCCTGCTGGCTGAAGCCCCTGAAAGGCCCTGCTGAAGCCCCTGCCAGAGAGAAGGACAAGTACACAGTTTCCGCGAGGAGGCATGAGGATGAGAGTGCTAGGAATGTCTGAGGAAGTAACGAGTACTGCTTCTGTAAAAGAGGCCACAGACTTTATCGGGCGACACCAAGAAGAAGCAGGCAGTTTGCGGAGAGACAAGGCAGAGAAGCCTAGGAGTGGTAACATCGCAGAAGTACTTTAGGGATTGGTGGAAGTACCCATGCACACCGGTATGGAGCTAACTCCTCAAAAAATCTGGGCAGGCCACTGTCAAGGACGCTCACTGACACGGAGAGATGTTACATCATGCCACAGTGCAGTTTACCTGGAGAGGTGAGATCCGCCATCCAGAGGCAAGCCCTCCTGAAGACCCTCTCCACCTGCAGAACAGCCCACAGGACAGACCAAGTCCTCTTCCCAGACCAACGGTAGCCAGCGTACCCTGTCCAGGCAGTATTATCTGAGGGCCCATGCGGCAGAGACCGCCCCCGACAGCCCAGACCGTGATCGTCAGCACGGCCCATTCCACAGGCTTCAAGCAGACCCCTCAGCCTATCCGGTAAGGCTTACGCCTACCAGGACTTCCACAGCAAACAACAGACATTCCCAGTCCAGGCCGTTCATCGCAGTGCCACAACCCAGTCCTCCACCCAGACTGCAGAACCAGAACAAGCCCCACTACACTGCTCTCCTTCCTCCACCGCAGACAGCCAAGCCTGTCACGACAATCTGATCATCAGTCTAGGTGGGCTCACATTCAGGTCCTTGGAGGGGCCTCTCACTCACGGGACTGAGTCAGCTCTCTGAGACCTTCCTGAAACACACACACGCCCTGTTGTACTCTCGAGGGCAAGCACCCAACATGGGCCTCAGTACAGCACTCAAGCCACAGCACCTCCAAAGTCCCTGCCGCACTTAACAGCTAGACACATGGATATGACTCAGAGTGACTGAGAGTAGTGTCAGAAGACTGAGCTTGTTTACTTGTTCACTTTATCTTTGCTTTAAGACATCGTTTACTTGGTTTATTTTGCTTTTTTAATAAGTCATAAATTCTTACCTAAGAGACAGTTTAATAAGGTTATCTTTGCTTGAACACACTTAATTCAGTTTACTTGGTTCATTTGCTTTTTATCAAATAAGTCATAAAGTTTACCTAGCAGTTAATAAAGGTTATCTTCGCTTAAGAACTTTGGTTCATTTTTTTACCCTTCACTAAAGTGAATCTTGGTGAAAAACTTTTAACCAAAATGGTTTAAGCACTTTGCATCTTGTGGGATAGATAAGGATAATTTGGTGGGAAAGATAAACCTCCAGTGCAAGAAAAGTAGGGACTGTATGGTCCCCATCCCAGGCTGCCAACACATGGATCTTATTTTTAAATCAATTAACAATTTATTCATTGATAACACATTTTAAAATAGAACAAAGCCCTTTAATTAATGCCCATATTCATTGGTAGACCAACTCAACATACATGCACAAATCTCATCAGTGTTATGCGACAGCCTCATGATATGCTATCCATTAATACATCTATCGATCCTGTCTGCCATCTCATCTGCTCCTCAGCTGGGGGAGTTGCCACGCTAGTGTCTCAGTAGGTTGCCGCTGCTTCTTCCCTGTCACTGAAGGCTCTGTTGGGGCTGTACACCATCCAGTGGGTCTATCAGGTTACGTCCTTGCCTCCATTCACCTGCGGGGCGAGGGCGGTCCAATGTTCCCCGTCCCTTGTTGAAGGCTCCACAAGTCTGTTCATGCAACAACTGGGTAGCGGTGGCGCATAGAGATTGTGAGGGATGAAGCAAGCTTCCACGTATCATACGCTACACAGTCTGTGGCATCATAGCTGCATGGCTGGTGAGAAGTCCCTGGCAACCTGTTGGCCGGATGCCAAAGGCAGTCTCTACCACCTCCGCTCTTTGCCCTGGACACGGCCTGTATTTGAAGATCGCCTTTTCATCTTACGGGTGAGGGTATCTAATGAACTGTATGGCTTCATGAGGTAGGTTTCTGGGGAGAAGGCGTCATCACCAATGATGAAGTCGGGGCAACATCTTTGTGTCATTGGGTCGGGGGACTGGACCTGGAAAACCCATGATGAGGTTGCGTTCCAGCCCATCCTGAGGTCACTAGCGTTGTATACCTGGCGCCATCTTGAAGCTGACCTGTTGCCTGGAAGGCATCGATGGAGATGATTTGGTAGTCAGCATCAACCATGGTAAAAGAGGAGATAGCTGAAGGCAAGCCTCATTGTAGTTGAAATAAGTCGGAACCCTGAGTTGGCTGGGCTTTGCAGGCCACGTTGCTTACCAATCTATGGCTCCACGATGTGGGGAAAGTTCCAACCTCTGATACCACTCTTCTGCAAGTTTCCTCAAGGCCTTGTTTCAGTGTGCGGCGCACCTGAGGAGCTCCTCCAAGTATTCTTCGATGATGGCCTGCACCACGCTCTCTGACACTTTGCTGATGCTTTTGATGTGGCAGCCCTCCACGCATACTGCAATGTTTCTGTATGTAGTTCCAGAGGCCAGGTGCTGCAGAGTCAGTGCCATCTCAGTCCAGAGTGGCAGGGTTGGCAACGGAAACGTTGGTGCTGGCTTGGTCAACCTGGGTCTCAGACGCTCTACAAGTTTGTCAACATGCTGGTGGCATCCTGCATAGAAGTGATGGAATGCACGAGGGCTTTATTCCTACAGCTCCAACCAATCAATGGTCATAAAGTCGCAACTTCATTCTTCTCACTGATCCATCCCTCGGACTCACCACAGCTCTTGACGTCTCCCTTCTTCTCCTTCTGTATAAAAGGTGAACATCTTGAACAGGGTTTGGTTCTGGTGATCGAATGATCCGCAGCGTACCATACGGACTGTGTCATGATGCCCATGGTGAAAACATGGATGAGTTGGAAGAGCAAGAACAAGGGTGAAGAGGTCTGTACACCCACGGCTAGCTGATTCATACTGAGATCCCTGATGATTTTTCTCCCACCTTTTATCAAGGAAATACTCAATTAAGCTTCTGTCCTAGGTGTCCTTGTACATACTCTAGACATTACTGCCAAGACATCCTAAATAATCTGAGATACATCCAGATACAAACGTTTGTCCATTTTAATCACTTTATATATACAGAGATGCATACGCTTACAATCCTTTCTATTTCTGTGCTATCTAACGCTGTCGTTAGCAGTTCCGTGCACCCTTTTGTTTCCTCCCTCTTTCCGTTTTCAATCGAGCGGATGAGTTGAAGGGGATGGGCCAGAGGATGCAGAGAGCGCATCACAGCGGACCGTTAGAACGTTTGTTGCCCGGTAATTATGTTGTGGATGTACCATCGTTAACCAGCAGAAAGCTTCATACCGTCTCACAAAGTTTTGTGCAGCACAAAACTTCTTGTGCGGATGCAATCTCCAGTGGATGCGATGGCTCGAGGGATAGAGCATATGGAACACGTATGCAGTGAGTACACAACGGATGCGGAGCGTTTTCCAACAGATGGCAAGCTTTTTTTAACGTTTTACAACCTCTTTGCATCTGTAAGTGCAGTGGGACAGGGGCTTAAGTTATTAATGTTTTTTCCTTCAGTTTTAAAACCCTACTCATCTTCTTCCAGTTCAGTTTCCCTTAATACACATTCATCATATTGTATATGTTGACTAAGCAAGGAAAATGTATAGCTTTGTCTCACTCCTTTGTCAATTTTCAGTCTGTTTCACCATTCTCTATCCTAAGGGGAGCTTCCTGACCTGAGTGTAAATTTTGCATGAATACAGTGAGAGTTTCTTAAGCACATCCCACAGTTTGATACTGTTGTCTCCATCAACTGCCCCACACTTCTAGAATCAGTGAAACATGTATTGAGTTCTTTTGTAAATTTTTGACTTTCTCAAAGATTCAGCATGCATCACCATTTTTTCTTTCTTTCTTGGCCTTTTCTAAAGTCAACTCAAACATCTGCAGATTAAAATCAGGAAAAATAATACTATTTCAGATATCCCCAAGATAGGGAGAAGTTTCACTTACTTTTCCTCCTGTGTATCAGTTCATTGAAGGAAATTGCAGTTGGATTAGGTGCTATATTAATACAAAAATCATCCCAGTATTGCATATTTTAAAGGCTAAGAAAGTTGTATTAGAAAAAAGGATCATCTCTATTCATAACAAGTGGGATTGCATTTAGTATGTGGTGCCTTTTCATGGCTCAAATACTTCCAAGTTCTCATGCATTTACTTCATAGTCTCTATCACAGCCTAATAAGGCTATTGCAGATGAAGAGGAAATATAGTTTGTAGCTGAAATGACAATGGAACCTCAGTTTCTCCACATTGTTCCTTTGACATACCAGTATTCTGAATAAAATTAATTAATTGAAATGATTGCATGTTTTCTTATTGGATATTAAATTAAATCTGTCATTTCATAAGTGTATTCTATAGGATACACTCATAGGACGAATCAAGTTGGACAATAGTTTTGAGTCTCCATTTTTCTTAGGAGCACGGTTAGCACAAGTCAATGTTACAATGTTAAGGAGAGGAAAGATAAAAAAAGAAAATTTCATTTTTATTACTGTTGAAGAACTCCTTACATATATCCTAATCACATTCCCTTAGTTCTCTCTCTGCACTTAATAGCCAAAGAACAGGTCCTTGTCTCAGAAAGAGAAGGTTTTAATGAAATTAGTTTTTGATTAAGGCTAGTGAAGAGGGATCTGCGTTCAATCACAGACAATTTTAATAATAGTGAAGATGCTGTGATCATTTCTGTGCACTAGAGGTTGGAAACATCAAAAAGAACACTGAATTCATATGTTTCTCAATCAATCTCAGATCCATGAACTTTCATCTGTGCTCATAATTATTATTGATAGTCATTCTCATTTGATGAAAATGACTTTGATATTCCAAATGAACCCTATTGCTATCAGGCATCCTGCTGTCAAGGCAAATAACTACTTAGATTTGCTAGTGACAGTGAGAAATAAAAGTGCTTCCTGCCTTTTTCTTTATTAAAGGCAAAAAGCTTAAGGAACAACGTAATTATTTTTATTCCAGGAAGTATTGATATGTCTGGTAATTATCATAAGGAACACATTTGCATTTGTCTGATAGTTGCCCATTAGTATGAGCAATACTGATCGATGGTTCTCAGGATAGTTTTAGGAAAAGATTTTGCTTCTGCCCATAGCATAGGAAAATAAATGTTTTTGCTTGGGAGATTTTTGGCATGATTTCAAGAGCCAATGTGTCAAATACTGGATGTACTCCAGCAAAATCTGCACCCAAGATTTAAATAAATAGGCTTAAAGTGGACAGCTAAGTGTTTATAACTGGAATCTTATGTATGTTCATCTCATACCAAACCTGTTTGACCTTAGATAAACTAAGAAAATACTCTCTGGAAGGAAACTGATATTTGCAGAAAACATGATTATAGTTTAGTTCAGCTTTAACAATATATTTCAATATAGATCCGCGATGGTGAACCTATGGCACACATGCCACAGATTACAAACTTACCTCACAAATTGGACACAAAGTTACCTCACTGCGCATGCACACACCTCATAGCTGATTTTCGGTGGGTTTCAGGACTTTTTCAATCTCCCAAAGGCTTGAGGAAGTTTTCCTAAAATACTGGAAGTGATGAAAGGGGACTCGTTTTTGGTCTGCAAAGCCTGCAGAAACCTTCCCGAAGCCTCTGGGAAGCCGAAGAATGCCTCAAACCAGCCAAAAATCAGCTGTGAGGTGCAGTGCAGGTAAGGGGGCGGCAGGGGGTGCCTGGGGGAGGTGGGGATTGCGTATGCATGCATAGGGGGCATGGAGTATGTGTGCATTGCCTTCTGGGTGCTGGCACGTGAGCGCAAGCATGCAACTGCATGCACAATTTTTGGCACAGGAGCCCAAAAAGATTAGCCAGCACTGATATAGATAGTACTTGTTTAATAACTGTCTTGTCATTTGAAATTACAATGGTGCTAAAAAGTAACATTGCAACCAATCTTCCCATTTATGACTGTCACAGAGTTCCTCAGTCATGTGATTGCTATTTGTGTACTTCAAATAGCATGCATTTTCACTTGTGACAAGCACAATGGAAGGTGGACTTAAAATCATGGTGATGTAATTTTCCCTTAACAACTATGTTGCTTAGTGACCACTTTATTGGTTCTAATAGAGGCTGTTCAGCAAGGACTCCCTGCAATGTATTTCCTCATTGAAAACCAATAGTCATATTTCCCCACATATTTTTCCACATACTGTATTTATACAGGTCATTGTTTTTTTAACCTGTACAATTGTAATTTTTTTTGATGTTTAATAGAGACTTATCAGAGGCAGATAAACAGTTATGAATATTTTTATTAGTAGTAGCCTTATGACATTTATTGACACTTTATCAATATTATAGTTGTTACAAAATGTAATAAGCAGTTAAAGAAAGAGATTGAAACTTATTCTCCTGCTTTAAAGATTTGATTTACATTTGCTTTTATTTGATGTTTTCCAGTGTATTTTTTTCTTAGCAATGTTTGTTGCTTCCAGTGTTGTCCATAGAATTGGAAACATGAGCCAGAGTTAATTTCATTATAACAACATATATGGGTCTAAATGCTGACTCAAGTATTTAGCAAACCTTACCTTATATCTATGTTTACTAAAAAAAAATTGAAAAAGTTTTTTATTTTTATAACAAAAACAACAAATAAAAGTACCTTTCAGTTATACAGTTTGTCGACTGAGTACATAAGTCTTGTGTACATAATAATATTTATATACATTTCTTATTGAATTTACATTCATATTATAACCTATTCAATATTATTTATCATAGTGTATCATTGTTACAGTGTCATTAAATTTCTTGCTTCATTTCCAACTATTCTGAGAAACAGATCCCAAATCTTATTGGGTTACATTCAAATTATGGACTATTCAGCAATATCTATCATAGTATATCATTATTATTACAGTGTCATTTATTTTCTTGCTTTATTTTCCAACCATTCATAGAACAGAGTCCCAAATCTTGAAATACTCCCTTTCTTCTTGATCTCTAATTGCTAGTGTTAACTTACTCATTTGTGCACATTCCAATATTTTCTTAATCACCTCCTCCATCGGAACTTTCTCATTTTTCCAATTTTGGGTGAATACAATTCTAACTGCTGTTAATACATGTATAATCAAATATGTTATTTCTTTGCTACAATTCTCAGGCAAAATCCCCAATAAATATCTCAGGCTTTAAATCTATATGTTTTTTACCATCTTTTCCAACTGTGTATTTTAGTCCAATATCTTTTAGCTTCTGTGCATGTTCACCACATATGGTAGTATGATCCAGGTATCTGATGACATTTCCAACATTTCGCTGATTTGTCTTTAAACAACTTTGCCAATCTTGCCAGGGGGAAGGTGCCACCTGTAAAACATCTTATACAAGTTCTCTTTATAGGCTGCTGACATCGTTAATTTATAATTTCTATTCCATAGAATAATAATAAATTCTGCCATTTATCCAAACCTATCCCATATCCAAAAATTTTTTCCCAGTCTATCATTTCCTTAACTTGTTCTTCTTCTAGCTTCACTCCTAGAAATAATCATACAATTTTTTAATCATCTTCTCTTCATTTTCTGTTAAAATTTTATCAAATTCAGTCGATTCATTATAAAACCTATCGATTTTAACATCTTTCTCATATCTAGAATGTATTTGCATATATGAATACCAATTCATTTCAATCCCTTGCTCATCTAATTCTTGTTTTATTTTGAGTTCACCCTTTTCATTTAAAACATCATTGTAACATGTCCCATATGAAAAACATTTGGATATATAAATGCCTCCATTGTTGATAACCAAATTTGTCTTTTCAAATAGTGTTGTTCCCTTATTTTCTCCCATATTGACAGTATGGGAGATTGACAGATATGGGACATATCTCGCACATAATGTTTTTGAAAGTAACCATGTGCCTTGTTTTTCTTATACCATAAAAATACATACCAACCCAATTGTAGATCGTTCTCCTCCATTGTTAACAGCCTAGTATTCCTTAAAACAATCCATTATTTCATCCACATCAATACCATGGCCTGATAGTATAGTTCCCAGCTGGGTAGTCCAAAACCTCCTCTTGTTCTTGCATCTTGTAACAATTTAAATTTAATCCTTGTTTTTTTCATTGCTAGTTCAATATCATTTTATTTAAATCCTTAATATATTGTTTCCCCAACTTTATTGGAATTGTCTGGAATAAGTATAGTACTCTTGGTAGAATATTCATTTTAATTGTTGATATTCTCCCTATTGTAAATTTTTGTTGTAAATTTTTCCATTTTTCTAGGTCTGTCACAATCTGCTGTTTTAGTAATAGTTATCCTCCGAAAAAGGCTGTAATTTGTACTCCTCTTTTTTATCTTCACACCCTTTATTTCCTTGTTTTTTCTAATATTTCTATTTAATACTTCGAAAGTCAGTACAAATAACAGTAGCAACAGGGGGCATCCTTGTCTAGTTCCTTTCTTAATATTAATATTCCCAGTCAAGTCCCCATTTATCATTATTTTTGCTGATTGTTTGTAACATATTGCCTCAATCATTTTGACAAACCTTTCCCCAAAGCCCATCTCTTCCATTTGTGCCAACATAAATTGCCAATTCACATTCTCAAATGTGAATTTGAATTCCTGTGCATCTAAAACAAAAGCACAACACAGAGAAAGACAATACACACACAGAGAGAGACACACAGAGAGAGGGAGGGAGGGAAAAGAGAGAGAGGCAAGAGACACATACAGAGAGAGATGAGAGAGAGAGAGAAAGAAAAAGATGAAAAGGAGAGAGGGATCCCACGTCATTGTAGTTGTGCTTTTAAAGTTGTAGCAATGTTTTGGCAGAATCTCAGACCAGAATCTTTCAGGTCTTTTTTCAATCTCTATGGCCTGAAAGACCTGAAAGCATGAATAGAAGAGATAATTCCACCAGACTGTCAATCATTTGGAAGCCTGCACTCTCAAACAAAAAAAATCTCCACACCACAAGCCAGGCTAACACCTGGGCACAAACAGACTCCCCCTGAATTTATCTGTGCTGGGTGGTGGTGGGATTGGGCATTGAGGTTGCGGTTGGTGTGTGTTTTCTTTTGGTATACGGTGTGTCCTAGTGTGCCATCAGTTCTTTTGTAGATTAGTACATCTAGGAATGGTAGTTGTTTGTTTAGTGTGTGTGTGTGCTGGACTAGTGAGGAGGTGTGTTCCAGCTTTTTTACTTTTTTACCGCCTGGATGAACACAAAAATGCAGTAAAAAAGCTGAAACATACCAGCTTCAAAAGCAATCTCATGTATCCCACTTCTACAAAATTTATAAAATCATTACTCCCCTCTATTCCAAAGGGGGGGACCACATGTGGAACACTGGATGCAATTGTGGGTACTCTTAAGTTGGAGAGATTTCAGAGAAAGGTAACAAACATAATTCATGCTATTCCAAAGATGTGGTCTGTAAGGATAGGCTGAAGAAACATGGGATGTTCAGTCTGAAGAAAACAAGATCTAGAGAAGATATAATCGACTTGTACTAGTCAAGGGAAACTACAGGAAAGATAGCCACAAAATATTTCCCTATGGCCAGAAAAAATATCAGAATTAATAGGTCTAAAATTGCTTCGGTACCAAGACATAGCTACCATTTATGGTGATAAGATCTCTGCCACATATAAGAAACAGTCTGCCTTAGGAAGTTGTGGATTCTCCATATCCAGAAGTTTTTAAGAAGAAAAGCGTTTAGGAACAGGCACCTCTCATGGATCATTTAAATGTTTTCTCAGCAGATTGCAGAGGGTTAGATTCGATGGCTCTTTTGGTTTCTTTGTACTCTACAATTCTATAATTCTCTGACAGGTAGAAAGTTTAAAACTGAAGGTCAATCTCCCACAAAATTCAGCCTATGATTATAAGCAACCCTGATAAAAATATAAGTTTTAAGGTTCATGAATTTGTTACATTAAGGTTTTGCATTATCCTTTACATCTCCATCTTGTGATTTTCATCCCTTTTTATGCCAGAAGGCTTTAGCAGAGTTGCCCCAAAAACAAAACAAATGTGCACCAAATGTGTTAGGTGGGTTGTTGTTGTTGTTGTTTTTGGCACAAAGGTGCTTCAGTAACAGATTTGTTTATGTTGGACTAGTTCAGGGCTGTCAAACTTCCTGCACATGGGCCGAATGTGTCATGCACTGGCCACACCCATGCCTGGTTTAGCGAAGGGGGAAAAAGCCCGAATACGTCATGTGATGCTGCTGTGACCATGTGAGTTTGACACCCCTGGACTACTTGAACAACAGTTGCCTAATTTAGAAGTCAAGGGCAGGCAACCTTCAGGCTACATTTGGCCTTATCTATCTTTGGGGCTGTCCCATAACTACTCTATGAAAAAATTAGAATTATTGGTGTAATTAAGAATGCAGTTCTAAGATTTTAAAAAAATATATCAGAGGTAAACCTTCTCTGATACCTGGTGACAAAAGTCAGGTCCTTCAGTTCCACTTCTGATGATATCACAACTCAGCTTGCTATTTTCCTGTGCCTCTTAGTTGGCAAAGAACATATACCCACCCTGGCACAAAGATTTATACAGATTGGGTCGTCACCAATGACTAACCAGCAATAGCTGCCAATTTTCTCAGAGACACAAGCTTATTCACGTCAGTGCAGAGCTACTTGGCATGGGAGTTTCAAATCATCATCATCAGCCCTGTTTATTTACTGTAAGCGAAATGTGAATAACAGCAGCAATTTTACAGATCAGAAGACAGGATCAAGCAGTAACAGGCAAGAATAGGGAGCTATGGGCATCAAAAGGTTGGGCGGTGCTTGCAAGCTTCAAGCCATAAACCCAATTACTTGGATAGATTTTTCTGGGCATTCCCCCTCCATTCCTAATGCCAATTCAGCAGAGACCAGACATGGCTGACTTTTAAAAAGAGGAACCAGCACTAGTTTTAAGCATGAAATTCACTCTGAATCTTGTCCCTGCATCCATTTTATCCATTTAGGTTGAAAAAAATATTTGGCCTCCCACTCTCCCACGTCCCTGACCCTGGTACCAGGAATTTTGCAGGTCCATGGGGCTTGCCACTCTAAGATAGCTTTCACTTTCCTTGGGTCCATCTCCACCCCCTCACAAGACACTCTATATCCTAGATCAGGGGTGTCAAACTCAATTTCACTGAGGGCTGCATCAGGGCCCTTGTGGTGGCCAAACTGCTCTGCCAGCAAAAACGGGCTCCAGAGATCCACCTATAGCCCTTGTGAGCTGCTTTTGGTGCAATGGCCTCCTGCAACCCTCTGCCATCAAAAATGGAGCTCGAGAGGGCCACACGCAGCCTTTCTGAGTTCTGTTTTTGCTGGCAGAGGCACTGCCGGCTGGGCCATTGCTGTTTACAAGCAATCCGGCTTAGTTCTGACCCCACAGGTCAGCCGGATTTGGGCCCTGGGCCTTGAGTTTGATACCCCCGTCCTAGATAGTTTAGGCTGATCTTATGGAATTTGCATTTTGACAGTTTGGCATACAGCTTGGTGGTCAGCGACTTATGTACCCAGGAAGTAAAAAAAAATTGTCAACCTGAATGCAAAAATGGATGCTGGGATGAGATTCGGGGTGCAATTTCATGCTTAAAAATTGTTTTGCTTGCTGTTTTTAAAAATTAAGGGAAGATTCTAATCTCTACATTCATGTACAAGGGAATGTACACGTGTGAGTGTGTTTCTCTCTGTGAGTATTGCTGTTAGTTTTATAGAATCAAACTTGCCGAAAAATAATTGTTGCCATTCAGAACTACAATTCCATCTTTTTGCAATGTCTGTATAATGGATTGTCTTGAGCTTATTGAAAAGGACAGCTGTTTTTGCACCTTTCAGCTGGTGTGGCAATCATCCGAGCTTCTTTCATTTTCTGCAGTATTATCTTTCTTCCTTGCCCTTGAAATTTTAGCCTCCGTTAAACTTGAACAGTCTTAAGCCCTTTTTCTTGTGTTCCATTTTGTAAAGCTTGTATGAGATGTTATCACACTGATTCAGCTGCAGCTGTCATCACAGGTCAGCAAATGCATTATGAGGTTTAATTCGTTGTGGCTCACCTGACTTCCCTTTGTGTGATTACTTAGCCACTGGAGACATTTGTTTTTAAAACACCTGCAAATACAAAAAAGGAAACAGGGAGGAAAGAACTTGTCGTCCTCAAGTGAATGATGTCACAGGAGATCTTGGTATCGTATATGTGTTTCACAAACACCATAACACTTCTGGAATTCTGGATTGCAGGTATTACTCAACTTACAACCATTAATTTAGTGAACCCATTTGAAGTTACAATAGCCCTGAAAAAGCCACTTACTTGTCCACACACTTATAGATCTCTCAGAATCCCTACAGTTATCTGATCAAAATTGGGCCACTTGACCAAATCAACATACTAATATTGAAAATGGTTCCAGCATCCCATGACCATAAGGGGTGCAATTCAACCAGTATAACAACTGGCTCAGTGAGTGTGCGCTCTGCCCATGCTACGCATTTA
The DNA here is from genome assembly GCA_004320025.1 of Laticauda laticaudata. Taxonomy (NCBI): domain Eukaryota; kingdom Metazoa; phylum Chordata; class Lepidosauria; order Squamata; family Elapidae; genus Laticauda; species Laticauda laticaudata. The sequence continues at coordinate 17,640 of BHFT01035668.1, forward strand.
AAATGCTAATACTTACCTTCAACTGCAGATGAAGAAAGCAGCTGATGCATGGCAAACCACTCTGCCACGTGAATCAACTGTGCTCTAAACAAAGGAAATAAAGCACAGGAAAGAGTAGGGGCGGGTGGGCAGGCCCACATGCTCATCGAAGAGATCCGGGTTCAGAGCCAGCTGATTATCAGAACAAGGGGTTCGCCCGAACCAGTCCAAACTGGGAGAACCCCACCCCTGATGACCACCATTTGCATCTTTCTCAAGTGCCTTCCAACAAGCAGTCAATGGGGGAAGCCATATTTGTTTATCAATCATGGCAAAAAAAAAGGTTGCAAAAATCAGGTGTGACTCACTTAACAACCACCTTGCTTTAGAATGCAAAATCTGGCCCCAATTGTACTTGTAAGTCAAGGACTATCTGTATTATCTGTATTACATAAAAACATAGGACAGAAGATTTACTTGACTGGAGAAAGAGTTCTTTATTTATTTATATCCTGCCTTTATTAGTTGGCGAATAATTCAAGGCAGTGAACATTTTCCAACACACTTTCCTCCTTCTCCACAACAACAACCCTGTGAGGTGGGAAAGAGAGAGATTGGCCCAAGCTTATGTTTTCATGGCTTTCATGGCTATCATGGCTAAGATGGGACTTGAACTCACTATCTCCCACTTTCTAGCCTGATACCTTAAGCCAGGGGTTTCAAACTGGCGGCCCATAGGCAGGATGCATCACCTGCAGGCCACACCCACCCACTCAGCTCTGCAGAGGCAAAAAATGTTGTGATAGGTCATGATACATCTTGTGACGCAATCGAGCTTGACACCTGTGCCTTAACTACTACACCAAACTGGCCAAACAGTATCACTGGCCTGATGATGTCATGGGGAACATGACAATTATATTCAGGAGTGTGTCTCAGCGGAGGGAGAGAGGAAAAGCATCACACTTAGATCTGCATCATATGGGAGATAGGTGAGAAGAACTTGGTGCCAGACAGAGGAAATGGGCTTCTCATCACATGAGAAGCTGCCCTTTTTCCATACTGATAAGGGGCTGGGGCAGGGCAGGTGAGCTATGCTGGGAACTATGGATCCGGAGCTCCTGCTGCAGGGCTGACTTGCCTACTTGGCTGTTGTGAACTCTGATTACATCTCTACAAGGGTTGGAGCCATCACATTGCCCTGACCTCCAAAAAGTTCAGAAATACTTATTACCTCTCCCACTTCTTTGCCTTGATTAAAAACAAAACCACAGACATCCCCAGCTGTAATCTGCAGTGATGAGATTTATTACAATTTTGAGGCGACAAGATTTATTACAGCTTTGATGTTGCAGCAGCTCAATTAGATCTGGGAATTTTCAAATTGCTGCTCCTGCTTTCAGTGAATCTTATCCCACTGGGTGCTCTCTAAAAGCAGTGGATGGGATGCGCTTTATCTCCAGACCAGTTCCTGCTAGCGTGTATGTTGCTTGGGGGTGATTGGAGTTGTGGTCCAAAGCATCCAGAGAGCACCAGAGTGTGAAGGCTTACCTTTAGAGGTTTGTAATAAGGCAGTTCAAAATCTCAGACCATCATCACTACCAATATCTTCACTGCAAAACCTTTTCCAGAACAAAGTCAGTGTGCTTTCTAAGAGGAAGAGGAGGAGGAGGAATATAGTTAGTACATAGCCAGACAGTGCTTAAAAAGAATAGTACAACTCCAGATTTTATTTTTCACTGATTTGAACTGAACAAGGGGAGTAGATTTGCTGCCCTCTTCTTAATTGTAAAGACTGTCTTTCAACATTGGAAACATAAATTAATAACTTAGCTGCCTTAGAGACATGTTTCCTCTTTTTTGTCTAGCCTTGAGTGTGAGAGACATAGGGAAATATTAGAAACATTGATCCATTTCTAGAATCTGGGTGAATGTACAATTTGCTGACTTTCATTGGTTGAATTCAAAAACAATTTATATTGTTAATCCAGGAACTTAGCTGCTTTGTTAATAAGCAGATATTTTGGAGGAAGGAAAGGAAGCTGCACACTTAACTTTTCACTCCTTTTTACTTGATAGATCAGCTGTAAGAGTCATTTCTCTTATGAAGTACGAAGTATGTGACCCAAAGCTCCATCAATGTTCACTCAGCATTATTATTTCATGGGACCGGTGAATGACCAAGCCAAAGTGTAGAGGTTAATTCTTCAAAAGTACTTCAGTATCTGGGCTCATTATTCCTCCCTGTGACTGACTAAAGCAAAAAGAAAATTAGTTGGAGTTTGAAAGCATACCACTGGTTTATTTTGGAAAGACAAAATAATTTGTTGTGGCATTTGTTGCAAAAGTAATTTATTGTCCCAACTGCTTTCAAGGTGACACAGAGAGAATCTTAAAAGGCCTGAGCATGGAGGAATTTATTTGTCAGGATTTTGGAGATATTGTACAGGAATTTACTTTTGTGTATATTGTCCATAAAGCTTCTTTAACAAAAAAAATGAATCATTTGGAAGGAATTATCGGAGTTCTAATATTAAAAGGAAAACAACCCTTTTACAAGTAGTTGAGTATCAACAAGTTCTACTGAGTTTTTGCAGAAAAATTGTTGGGAAAAAATAGGTGGTAAGCTGCCTACATATCAAAGCTATAGCTGAAGCAAATATTATGAGTATCCAAAATTTGTTGAAGCCTAATTTCTGTCTTCAACCCAAGATGACGTTTGCTCACATTGCTTAGGACATAGTTTGTGGATGCATAACGAGCCAACAGTGTGTGGCAGCAGCCAAAAAAGTCAATGTACAGATACAGCTATTCAGAGTTGGAAGGGACCTTGTAGGTCATCTAGTCCAACCCCCCACCCAAGTGGGAGATCCTACACCATTCTGACAAATGGCAGTCCAATCTCTTCTTGAAAGTCTCAAGTGATGGCGCTCCCACAACTTCTGAGAGCAAACTATTCCATGGGTTGATTGTTCTCACTGTCAGAAAGTTTCTCCTTGTTTCCAGCTTATATCTTTCCTTGTTCAGTTTCTATCCATTATTCCTTGTCTGGCCAACAGGCGCTTTAGAAAATAGCTTGATCCCCTCCTCCCTGTGGCAGCCCCTCAAATATTGGAAGACCACTATCATGTCTCCCCTGGTCCTTCTCTTTACTAGACTAGCTAAGCCCAGTTCCTGCAACCATTCGTTGTATTTTTAAGCCTCCATTCCCCTAATCATCCTGGTTGCTCTTCTCTGTACTTTTTCTAGAGTCTCAATATCTTTTTTATAATGTGGCAATATTAGGCTGCATTAATAAAGGGATAGAATCAAGATCACGTGAAGTTCTAGTACAGCTTTACAAAGCTTTATTAAGACCACACTTGGAATACTGCATCTAGTTCTGGTCACCACAATATAAAAAAGATATTGAGACTCTAGAGAGAGTTCAGAGAAGAGCAATAAGAATAAGAATTAGGGGGCTGGAGTCTAAAATATATGAAAAACGGTTACAGAATTGGACATGTCTAGTCCAGTGAAAAGAATGACTAGAGGTGACATAATAGCAGTGCTCCAATATTTGAGGGGCTTCTACAAAAATGACCGGGGGGGGTGTGTGTCAAACTATTTTCCAAAGCACCAAAAGGCAAGACAATGGATGGAAACCAACCAAGGAGGGAAGCAATCTAGAACTATGGAGAAATTTCCAAATTGTGAGAGCAATCAACCAATGAAATGGCTTGCCTTCAGATATTGTGGCTGCTTCATCACTGAAGGCTTTCAAAAAGACACTGTACAACCATTTGTCTGAAATGGTACAGAATTAGAAGACCTCCAAGATCACTTTCAACTCTATTATTCTATGTTCTATAAACTATTCATCTTGCTGCAAGTAAATGGGATAGAGACAAGTCATTACATGGGTTTAAAAAAAATTCTAGAAACGTCATGTACCCACCTTAATTTCCATGGTAGATGAGAGATGAAGTCTACTTAAGTATTAGCTAAATACAGCTAAACCATATCTGATTTATTCAAAGACTGATTATGTACCACATATTAGACAGCATTCATTGGTCCCGTCAGTAATGAAAATGGAAAGGCAACATACTAGTGCTCATAATAAACTGTCATGGCATCAAAACATAGCAGGATATGTTATAGGTCACATCAGTTAGGGATTATTACCTAGTAGCACCATGAAAAAGGGCTTCTCAGTGTAGCTCCTACTTTATGGAACATGATGAGCTGAGATGGCACAGTAGTCAGAATGCAGTATTGCAGGACAACTCTGGGCTTTGATCCTGACCAGCTCAAGGTTGAGTCAGCCTTCCATCCTTCCGAGGTGGGTAAAATGAGGACCCAGATTGTTGGAGGCAATAGGCTGACTCTGTAAACTGCTAAGAGAAGGCTGTAAAGCATTGTAAAGTGGCATATAATTCTAAGTGCGATTGCTATTATTCCCTTTCCTGAGATATAATAGCTCCCCCCTGCAACTTTATGAAAGGCCCTAAAAATATGGTTTTATCATCAGGCCTGGGGACTACAAATGGAGATGGAGACAATCAATTAATTTGATTGGGTTGTTGCTGCCACGGGGAGGGGAGGTGTGGTTCTTTATGCATTTTTATTATCTAATGGATTTTTATAAACTTTGTAAGCCACCTCCTTGCTTTGATAAGTATATGGCATGAAATTCATGCCAGTAGCTCTAGAATAGGAGTGTCCAACTTTTGTTGGTGGGGAAATATACCACTTTGCTTTCAGTTAATGCAATTTCTTCTTTGAAGGATTTTGTGCCACATAAGAGTCAGCTTTTAAGAGGCATTCAACCGCTCTTCAAACGTGAAGGTGATGCTGAAAATGCAATGCAAGGGACAGAAAGATCAAGATATCATTCTGGTGTTCTTGTTTTTAGAGAAAATCATTTTAAATACCAAAATACTTCATTTATGTTTGATAATGAAATGGTATACTGTACCTTTTTATGGTTGCATCAAGTGAGGCTCTTGCTCTCTGAGCCTTGTTCTCTGCAATTGTTGTTTACAGATAATCCAGTGAGCTCCAAGAATTCTTCAACTGCTCATAATCTGTTTTGAGTCCTGCTGCTTATTTTGGCAGCATAACTATTAAGCACAGTTAGACATAAAAGCTCACAATATGGTGTGTTGGTACCAATCCTTGTTTAAGGATTGGTTTGCTTTGCTTTCCACAAGCTGTTCCACTGGAAATGCTGCTCTTTTGATCAGCATTTTTTATTTTTAATTTAAATATTTATTTGCCACCCTAGAACCCTATCTCAGAGCCGTATTTATTGGAGTTACTAGAAAAAAATGCTACTTTTTTAAAGCTACAGGCAAAGTTTAGAGGGGACAGGAGGGGGCATGCATAAAGGCTACAACATTAATAATTGAATACCATCCTGAATAATTCAGCACCACATGAATAATTCATTTCTGAAAAGGAAGCACTCATCAGAAGGTCTGGGAGGATTTTTTATGGTTCTTCTCCAAGCTTATTTGAGGATTAAAAAGGCATAAAACCGGTTTATTCAATCCAGTGTATCAGATTTGAATGGATTCATGTAGCCCACATTGTACTCAACATTGTTTATAAATGCAGTGCTTCTGGGGTTCACTGGGCCAGAGGGCCTGGAAACTAGAATATTAGAACTGTCATTATTCAATTGACAGATTGGCATCTATATTGCCTGGCTCAGTTGGTAGCACAGATTTAACTTTGCAGATGTATGCAGATGCAACACATAAATGCAAGGTCAACTCAAGATCACATTTGCCACTTGGTTTGTTGACTCAGTTAGCAATGACTGGTTGATTAGGAATTGAAGATGTATAAGGATGTGCCTCAGCAGATGTCAAAACTTGGCTGACCTTGTCTGACTTAAGAGAAGAAGGAACAGACCTGATTAATCCTGAGATGAGAAACCTTGGGCTGGGAAATTGACAAATATCTCAGAAGAAGGGACAGCAAACCATTTCTGGTGCCAAGAAAACTACACGAACGTGTCTATGAAGTTGCTAAGGAGTCAAGCTCAACTTGATGAAGATCCTTCCCACAACATTGCTCCACGCTCATATTGCAGATATATTTTGGGGGGTTATTGAAGAGAGTGTGAAAACATTATTTCCAACTGCTGTCTTGTGTTAAGAAGACTCTTGATATGGAGCTTCCAAACGCTGCTTTGCTCAGAGATGAATACCTTCCAATAGAACAGTAACAGCACAATTAGTGGAATTTTTTCCTCTCAGATGTGATTATGGTCACCAATCCAGATAATTTAAAAAGGAGTTTGGACAAGTCCATGGAGGATTGGACTAACTATGCCAGTTGGAGCTGATAACAGTTTATTATGTGTGACACCATAGAAATCAGGTCTGAAATACCAGCTAATAGGGACCAGTAAAAAATTAAGCTCATCATCCTTCTCTTCATGGGGAATGGCTGAGTGACAGGAAAAAGAGCCACTACCAAGTTCTGATAAACAGGCTTGAACCAGGGCCAAGAAAATAATTTGAAAAACAGTCCTAGAGAAGCCTTTCCCTAGTTCACATGAAAATAAAATGAGGGAGGGGAAAGAATATTCAAACTTGCAGGTGTCTGTTATTATAACTTTACAATGAAAGTAGCACTGACCTACATGACAATAGTTTCTTAGTCTAATCTACCTTGCAAGGCTTACATGGGCCCTTAAGAAGAAGAAATCTGTTGGTTGCTTTAATTTCTTGTTTCAAAAGCTTTGCACAGGATGAATGGGCTGCTTTAATTATCCAGGCCCACCACTTTCATTTCATTCAGAAAGAGCCGGTTTGACATAGTAATGAAGGTGCTGGTCTAAAAAGCAGGAAACCATGAGTTCAAGACTCACCTTAGGCATAAAAGTCACTTGGTGACTCTGGGCCAATCACCAGGTGTTTCTAAATTCAACCTCCATCTTAGGTATGAAAGCCATTGGGTTACTCTGGGCCAATCACCAGGAGTCTCGGAGTTCTAGCCCTATCTTAGGCATGAAAGCCACTGGGTGACTCTGGGCCAGTCCCTCTCTCTCAGTCCAACTCATCTCACCAGTTTGTTGTCGTGGAAAAAAGAGAAGGAGGAAAGAGTATTAGCAGGGGTGGGATTCTACCAGTTCGCACCTATTCGCTAGAACTGGTTGTTAACATTCTAAGCAGTTCGGAGAACCGGTTGTTAGAAGACATTACTAGCCTAATCCTGTAAATAAGGCAGGAAGGAAACATTCTGGTGTTGCTTACAGAAACAGCTTCTCCGTTAACCCTTATTACATTCTTGGCAGGACTAGACTTCCTGTCTCAGTAACTTCTCTGGACTTTTTTTCCTCTTCTTTGCTGATATTTTGCTTGTGTGGAGTGACCATTCAAAGTTACAATGGCACTGAAAAAAGTGACTGATGACCATTTTTCACTTACGACTGTTGCAGCATCCCCACAGTCATGAGAGGCCAGGCGAGGAGATGTGTGCCTCGATGTGAGTGATGTTGAGTTGGTCACATCCAGCCAATAACATGACCACCAAGCCATGCCCACCACCTAAGCCTACAGAACCAGTTGTTAAAAATTTGAATCCCACCCGAGTATTAGGTATGTTTACCTGAATTACTTATATAAATAATAAACGAAGGATAAAAATAGCTAATTAATAAATACATTTCCAAGAGCATTGTGGTCATTGTGGAACTGGAGTATTATGGAGGGAAAGAGAAGAAAAAGAAAGAAAAATGAAGAAAAGGCTTGTTATAACTGCTGCCCCCATCCACATGATAAGCAGGGGTGAAACAGGGACTTGGGGTGGGGGAATCACTTAAGTCCTCTCTGAAGTGATACAGAGGAATATCTGAGAAAGCAACCATTGCCAAGCAGTAGAGGAAAAGACAATAGTAATATGTGTCACCCAACATTGTACAACTAACCATTTCAAAGGTTTTACTTCCTGAAAAACTTTTGGTGATTATGATAGATGCCTTTAAACAGACCTCAAATAGAATTTCAGAATGACTGTACGTACCACATAAGAATCTTAAGAAATGTAAAATTAACTTTTCATGACTATAATGTATGTAATCTCATATGTTTCCAATATGATGCAAGAGTTCAACAGAGCCAGAAGTGTTTTGTTGCTGATTTTCATTTGTACTCAGTGTCCGATGTGTCTCACTGCAGTGTCCACCAATAGTCATTCCACAATGATGGATTCCAGTGGCTCCAATGCCATTTTTCCATTGTGGCAATGTCCGGGGGGAAAACTTTCACCATGTTCATCACTGACTGCATCTAGATTTTTGGGAAGGAATTCCAAGTGTGAATGCAGAAAATAACTCTTCAGTGACACATTGCGCTTTATGGTCTTGTATGCTGTGAGAAGTTTGTCAACTAGCTGAATACAGTTGGGGCTCTGTGATTGCCAAGAAAATTCTCAAACATGTCTCTGAATGCTTTCCAGGCAATCTTCTCTGGCTCCACTAACAGATCTTTGAACCACTTGTTACTGATGACGTATCTGATCTGTGGACCAACACAAATGCCATCCTTAATGTTGGCATGAATTATTCTTGGAAATAATGAATAATGAAAACCATCACCATCCTTCTTCATTGTTTTCACAAATGTCTTCATCACTCATCATTTTTCACCATTTTCAGGTGAAGCTGAGGCAAAGTATCTTTGCTGGGTCAACAAGTGATTCTTGTACCATATTTTTCTGTCCAGGGACCTAATTCTTTCAGAATGGCCATTTCTTTTTAATGTAACGATATTCTCTTGCACTGTTGTCTATTTGCATATGTAACAACAGTACTTGGTATGTGCAAACCACATTCCAAGTAACACAGCCACTACTTTTAGATTTGCACAAATGTTCCAGTTATACTTTGTGTACTGGACGTGCTCCAGCAACAGTTCCATGTGTTCATATGTTTCTTTCACACACGCAGCATAGCCAACAGGTATTTAATGGTTTATATTACCATTGTGTAAAAACAGAAGATTTCCACAAAATGTGACAGGCTAAGTTATTTTCATGATTAGCATCCAAAAATCTATAAAACGCTTACAAAAGTGTTCAGGAAGCAAAATCTTCGTTGTCCAAAACATATGACTAAAGTGAAGATGTATGATACATGTTACATCTTTTTCTTTCAAAAAGTAATCAGCATTTTTTTCAACATATCCTCCTCCTCTTGCTTTCTGATCGAAATAGCCACAGCGTACTCATTAAGACTGCTTTTGTTTGTCTTTTATTTTAACTTTAATTTGAGGACAATTGTGAGGTGTATGGTAGTCTTATTGAATCTCTTTTCTTAACTGGAAAAAAATGCCCTCCCTTAAAAATCACACATGGGCAGGATGTTCACCTCCACACAGTGTAAGAAGTCAATGTCAGCTATCTAAGGATCTAGATGTTCTTTTGGTTTTGAATTCCCTTTATTTCACTTGAAAGAGCCAATATTACTTTGCATGAGGATATAAATGCAACTTTTGATATATTTATGGGAAATTTTAAAAAGCTCTGAAAGGAATTTTGAAGCTGACCTGAGTATTTTGACTTTCATTTAAGTGGAGACTTTAATGAAGTGAAGTAAGGGGCAGGAACTTGTGCATTTAACCCAACCATTTTTTTCCCTCCTAATTTTTAAAATCTCTTTTCTAATCAGCACACAAAGTAAAACAAGCTGAGGGAAATGGGATTCCAGTGAGTTGATGTACAGAACTGATGATGCAGGTTAGTTTAGGTAGTTCTCCGTTTACAATCATTTGTTTCGCAACTGTTTGGAGTTACAACAGCACCAAAAAAAGTGACTTAGAACTAACCCTTGTATTTCTGACCATCACAACTGACCCCACAAAATTCGGGTATTTGATCCCCATTTGCAACCTTCCCAGTTGACTTCTGACAAGCAAAGTCACTGGGAGAGGTTGAATTCATTTAATGACCACACAATTCACTTAATAACAATAGTGAATTACTTAACAGCCATGGCAAATAAGGTAGTAAAATCAGGCACAATTCACTTAATGACCATCTTGCTTAGCAATGGAAATTCTGCTTCCAATTGGGGTCATTCATTGAGAAATTTCTGCTTCCAATTGGGGTCATTCACTGAGGATTCATTGCTGCTTCCTTATGGAGGAATTCTCATTCATCAACAATTCTGAGGAAGCAGACATCCATTTGTAGCCATAGTTACAAGTGTTGAGGACCAAGAGTGTGAATTGCAAGTCTAGAGGGAGTCTTTGTGCTACCAAAATTAAGACCTGGGATTTTGCTCAATGATCTTTGTTTTGTTTTGAAGAAGAGCTTCCCTTATAGCATTATAGCAGCTTTTTTAAACGTATTTTATTCTGGGATTAATGAACATGGTGGCATTGTAGTGTTGGATTGCTTTTTGGCCTTAGGGCAACGCTGGGGAGCCGGGCTTCATACCTGCAAATCAGCAGCTAATGAACGAGTTCCATCCTCAAGAGTTCCTTGCAGAGAATGCAGCATCTCGGAAATCAGGCACACATGTCATTCTTGGAGTTTTTCACATGTTGCTTTTTGCCAAATGGGCAATCGGTTTAGTTCAGAATCTGAGAAGATAAAAGTAAGACACCCTGTGCTGGACTGCAATCAATCCAGATGGCCTTTAGATGGTCATCTAGGTAGACAGTATAGAAAACTCTGTCTTTTGGCTGCCACCTGGTGGTTGCCTGGATAGTTGCAGCTGAGTTCTGCTAGGCGGAATGAAAAGAAGAATGAGGAGTTTTGTATGACTGTTACTTGGCTGGCATGAGGGATTAGCCTGAAATCAACATGGCATGTGCTGACATACTCTAGTTAGATGTAATTACCTCATCTGCTGTAAGGAGCTTACAAGCATTCCTGTCAAATGAATGAAGGCCTGGAAGCTTAAGGAGCTCGAGTTCAGTGCCATATTCTAGATATGCTAAAGGGCATCTTTTTTCTGTTTCAGGTGTCTACACATTTATTTCAGAACCAGTCTAAGCAAATAATTGAGGGGAGGCAGTGATTCCCTGTTTGGCACCCAAGGTTAAGAACATACTAGATAAGCATGATTAGGGACCTACAGCATTTGGAATGCAGATTCCCAGAAACTTTTGGTGCTAGCCATGCTGTTTAGGCCAATGGGAGCCATAGCTTGTGGGTACCAGATTTACCCCTCAAGTCTTAGGTAAATGTTTTTGTTGATATGCAATGCATTGATTTGAGAACCGCCAGGCTAAAACTATGTGCTATCTACACATGACAGAGCCCATATAAGAGGAGGAACCCCCTTTCTAATAAAAATAAATATGGAAAATGGATGTAGTAATATTGGGGGTATTGGAAGAAATGTCCATCTGGGCATTTTCCCCAAGTGGGGAAAAAGACACTTGAAACATAGAGGCTGTTTGAAAAGATGGTTTAATGGTGGACAGGATCACATGGCTTGGAGCTCTTGGGCGAAGAAAAAAGGGAAGAGAAGCTGAGAGTCCCTGGGTTTTATACTCTCTCTGGTTTTGAACTTCCTGGGGCACAGGAAGGGTATCCTGATTGGTTACTATCAGAGGTCATGGCTAGTTTTGCAGGTTGTCTCTGTGTTAAATTTGTTTGAAACTTGGTGGGAGGTGCAATGAAGGGCAATGAAATGGCTCTGCATGAATGAGGTAGGTCTTTGTTAGGTAGAATAGATTGGCCCAAGCCTTAATGGCATAAACAAAGGTGAGAGGGCTGAGTTTCTGCCTCCTTTCAGGGGAAATATTCTTCCCTTTTAATATTTCCTAAAATATTTCATTTATCTAGGAGAGGGGTGGGTTTTAACTTCCAACAGGGGATAGTAGAATATAAGACCTAATATATGTATGTATGTATGTATGTGTGTGTGTGTGTGTGTGTGTGTGTGTGTGTGTGTGTGTGTATATATATATATATATATATATATATCCCACGTCATTGTAGTTCTGTTAAAGTTGTAGCTCATTGTAGTTCTGTTAAAGTTGTAGCAACGTTTAAGCAGAATCTCATCTGCCATCATCAGGCTTCTGTATGGATATATATATATACACATACACACACATACACACACACACACACACACACATATTTTCTTTCTGCCATAGGGATATTTGCTGCCACAAACATGCAGTAGCAGTCTTTATAGGAGTGGATACTAAGCTTACCTAAGGTGGCGTTCTGTATCTTCCTCCTACTTAGCTGTGTGATCCGTATCTCCATGGAGAGGAAATCAATCACTTTCTAAGTTTAGATTTCCCCCTGCTTAATATTCCCTGCATGCCCTGCAATGAAGGCACTGAGAATTGCAAACAAAAAACAAAAAAAAAATTGCTGATGCTTCTCTCAAAGGCCTCAGGAGACTCCTATTAGCTAAAGGTGAGGATGGTTATTCCACAAACTCCAGAAAGTCCCGCATCAGTTGTGACACCCCTTCTGCATATGAGAAGTGCATTTATCCAGGTCTTTCAGATATAATTCATTCATATTAAAAAAGATCTCTTCAGCAGGTGAAAGCCCAAGCATGTACTCCATGTGGAAAATTCAGTACAGCAGGAAATTCTGTCTTTCCAGATGCTTACTAGATGCTTTCCGTTTTGTTTTTTTGTCTTTCATTCAGTCTTGTCCGATTCTTGGAGACTGCCTGGAAAAGTCCCTGCAATTTGCTTGATAACGTTTCTCAGAAGTGCCATTGTTTCCTTCCTAGCACTGAGAGAAAATGACTGGCCCCAGGTCACCCAACTGGCTTTTTGCCTTAGGCAGGCCTGGAACTCCCCATCTAGCCTGATGCTATAGAATGGAATGGAATGGAATGGAATGGAATAGAATAGAATAGAATAGAATAGAATAGAATAGAATAAACAGAGTTGGATGGGACCTTGGAGGTCTTCTAGTCCAACCCCGTCTAGGCAGAAAACCCTACACCACTTCAGACAAATGGTTATCCAACATCTTTTCAAAAACTTCCAGTATTGGGGCATTCACAACTTCTGGAGGCAAGTTATTCCACTGATTAATAGTTCTCACTGTCAGGAAATTTCTCCTTAGTTCTAGGTTGCTTCTCTCCTTGATTAGTTTCCACCCATTGCTTCTTGTCCNCCTTGATTAGTTTCCACCCATTGCTTCTTGTCCTACCTCAGATGCTTTGGAGAATAGCTTGACTCCCTCTTCTTTGTGGCAGCCCCTCAAATATTGGAACACTGCTATCCTATCTCCCCTAGTCTTTCTTTTCATTAGACTAGACATACCCATTAGACCAGACATTACACTTTAACCCACTACACCATGGGTGTCAAACTTGCGGCATCACATGGCCATCACATGATGTATCATGACATTTTTCCCTTTTGTGATACTGGTTTGTGTGGCCTGCGCGTGAGACATCTGGTCTGCGGGCTGCCAGTTTGACAACCCTTGCACTACACCAAACTGGTTCTTGATGCTTAGATGCTCTCAAAAAATTCTTTCATTCACATTAAGGGGAGGGATATTTTTAGCCACTGCTGGGGATCCGTTTATGTCTATTGACTTTGAAGATATAGTTTGCTGGGGGAGGTACATTGATTATCCTTATTATAATACCATTTTCAATATCAACCATGGAGGTTTTTTTTCTTTTTACTCTGTAATCCCTTTTACTGGGGTGGAGTTAGAGTGACTGGATGGAGCTGAGCGTTTACTGGCCAGATGCTCTTCCTGACACCTACACAGTGTTTGAAGCAGATATTTACCCTTTGCATCCTAATAGAGAAACATCTGTCACTGCCACAACTTTGTGAGTGTGAGGGGAGTGTCCTGACCTCTAAGCAAACCCAATACTCAACTACCAGGTGTGTATCTAAACTGTTTGAAATTTGTGAGGTATAACAGTATAATAGTAACAGTTGAGTAATGGGGCTGAATCTTTGGCTGCAATGTAATTCCCAAACTTTCTACAGTTAAGAAAACAATAAAGTTAAACTAGGAAGTTTAAAAGAAAAAAATCCCAGGGAACAGCAAAGGAAACCATTATCATCTTATTACCAAGAAAAAACACCTTATTTTTAAAAGAGAAAAAAGCTCTCGTATACCGGCAGAAGTGGCTCAGCATGCCATTTCTGGCACACGTGCCATAGGTTCACCAACATGGCCCTATCCCTTACTCTATCATCCCAATTTTGCCTTTATGATTGGAAGAAGTTTCACAGAATGGGTCTTTGCTCCATTTTATTACCTTTCTTGCCATAGTTAAGTGAATCATTGCGATTGTTAACCTGGTAGCACAGTTGTTAAGTGAATCTGGTTTCCACATTGACTTTTCTCGTCTGAAATTTGCAAAAGGGGATCACATGATCCTGGAACACTGCAACTCATAAATATGAGTCTCAGTTGCCAAGCATCCAAATTTTAATCATGTGGCCACGACAACAGTTGTAAGTGTGAAAAATGGTCATAAGTCACTTTTTCCAGTGCAATTTAACTTCAGTTACTAAATGAAAGGTTATAAGTTGAGGACTACCCTGTATTAGTGGAAAAAATAATGTAGAAAAGGGGGAAATGGTCTCTTATGCCCCTTACCAGGGCCATTTATGACATTTACTTCACGAAGGATATAAATCTCACCTAGACATGGTCAGAAAGTTGTCTTCAGTCATGGGACTTATACTTGTGAATGGGGATGCTATTTTGTATTCAAAGAACGTCTAGTGTATATCGTGTTTTAGGCTATAATTATTATTAATTTACCAAGCCTATGATCTTGTAAGTTCCTTTGGGCTGCCTGCATATAGATTAATTTTTGCAGACTCACTCAATTATTCCAAAGATTTCAGTAAAATAAGCAGCAGGAAAGCCTACTCTTGTGTGTATGAGAGAGAGAGGGTGGGAGCTGGAGGAGAGAGAGAGAAAGACAGAGAGAGAGAGAGAGGTCATCATTAAGGCTTGGCATTTTATCAGAATGGATAATAAAATCTGTCCCAGGAGGTAAAGTAGATTCTTCCCTACTATTTAATTGGTACAGTGTGATTTTTGATTAATTGGTGCAAAACACTCAAGAGGCTTTCAGATACTTGAAACACTTGAGAAACTAGTTGCGAGCAAGTGGGAAGAGGACTTGAGAAAGAGAGGTTCTCACGTAATCCCCATGAGCTAGGTGGGTGACTGGCCTTAAAAAAATACCCAATACCCATTTCAGCACATTCTAGTGAAAAGCAGCTGTAACCAGGACAAGATCTGAAGATGAATGAGGCCACAAACTTGCTGTGATGGGTCCATCTCTTCAGTGCTTGAATGGGAATATTATCTTGACTTCCTTCACCATAAAGGTGAGCAGGTTATCCACTGCCCTGAGCTATGGGATGGTTTGAAAGGTTTTCCATTCATATGTTGCATGAAACTAGCAACTCATCTCTAATGATCTAAGTACTAGAGCCCATTGTAACTACACAGCCAAAAAGGCATCAAGAGTTGTTAACCTAATCCTACGTAGCTTTTTCTCTGGTAATATTACACCACTAATTACAGCATACAAAACATTTGCTAGACCAATACTCAAATACAGCTCATCAGTCTGGAACCCACATTATGTATCTGATATTAGCACAGTTGAGAAAATCCAGAAATATTTCACAAGAAGAGTTTGCCACTCCTCTACTCATTGCAGAATACCTTATGCCACCAGACTTGAAATTCTAGACCTAGAAAATCTAGAACTATGCCGCCTTTGGTCCGATCTAAGTATAGTATATAAAATCATACATTGCAATGTCCCACCTGTCAATGAATACTTCAGCTTCAACCATAACAATACAAGAGCACATGATAAATACAAACTCAAGATAAACCGCACCAAACTTGACTGCAGGAAATACGACTTCAGCAACAGAGTGGTCAGTGTCTGGAATACTCTACCTGACTCTGTGGTTTCTTCCCCAAACCCCAAAAACTTAACCTGAGACTGTTTACTATTTACCTCACCCCTTTCCTAAGAGGTCTGTAGGGGGCGTGCATTAGTGTACCAACGTGCCTACCGTCCCTGTCCTATTGTTTCTTTTTATTTTCTTTTATATGTATCCATTTCATGTATTCATAACTATGTTTATACTTATTCCTGTTATCTTATAATCGCTTGACAAAATAAAATAAAAATAAAAAATAAATTTATCATTTGGTGTGGTTAAGTGTGAACCCAGCCAATTTTGGCTTGGTTAACAAACCACAATTAAAACAATCCTGGCTGTGATGTATGAACACAGTTGGTATGTGTTCCACAGTTGGAACACAGCTACTATTGCTTTTTTGCTGCATTTATAACATGTTAAGTGATGGGAAATTAATGCTATTGTCTAGTTGTTGAACCACTTGATGTCTTAATAAACTTTCAGAATCTGCTTTTATACAGATGGACCAGCACGTAGTGCCTCCATAGCCAAAGCTAGATTTGAAGCTTCCAAGTTCCAAAGGCTCTTTATTCCCCAACTTAAAAGTAGTCCAAGATTTTTAAAAATGCTTGATTAAAGAATGAAATGGGAACTCTGGGATCCCCCAGAGTTTCCATTCACAGACTATGCCTCTTCTGTCTGAAAAGAGCAAACACAAGAGCAATAATTCAGCTCTAATTTCAACTCAGATCCAGCTCAGCAATGCAATTCTAATGGGTACCTGGAGTCCCATTAAGGTTTAATAAGGCTCATTTCCAAGTAGGATTGTAAACCTAGTTGCCCAGTTGAGTGAAGAGATATAACATTCATGAACAGATAACATTTGTGAACATGCATTCAATAATATTCCTAGAATGATTTTCAAGATTCTTGTTTAGTTTATTTTAGGAGCACCCATTTTTTTAGATTGCATATTAAATAAAAATGCAACCTCACAGAGAAATCTATGAAGAAGCATTAAAAAAATTAAACTTTGCCTCCTCTGCCTAACTTAATGAATCAACTGTGGTATCCTGCATATAAATACTGACAAAATTTTATTCCCATTTCATTTTATGCTTCCAGCTAAATTTGATACGGATTTCAGGGAAGACACAGTCAAGTTTATTACAGATCATTTGCTCCAGATTCTTCTTTGTGCACCCTAATGTCTACGTGTGAATTTTGAAAAGCAGTTAAAAATTATCCAAGTTACATTTTTATACCGGTAGTAATTAACTAATGATAGTTTGAGAACACAGTACATTCTTTGGTGGATTCTGAGAAGTAGGTGACGTTATAATCATTTAAGTGATTTATATAAGAAAGGGTTTTTTGTTATATTGGAAATATATCAGAAATGATAGAAACATAGATTGAAATATATCTGCAAGAATTACTCTATGTGCAATCATATCAATTGACAGATGACCGGTTAATTGATTATATGCCCTCAAATCCTTGTCAACTTTTAACAACCACACAGATTTTCTCCATGATGATCTGTTCCTAACTTGGTTCTTCAGATCTTTCAACAGTGCACTCACTGCCATTGTAACCAATTCTACCTTGTTGCTGCTCAGCCTCTACTTCTTTCTTTCTACCTTTCGAGCCTTCTCCAGAAACTAGTTATTGGCATAATAAAGTATTTGAAGTAAGATAATTTGTGCTTTGAACAGGAACTCGTGCTTGACGATCCATTTATTTTCTTACTCTCCATGGTATGGGTCTCATGGGTCTTTTCCAACATTAAAGTTCAAAAGTATCAATATTTTTCCTGTCCTGCTTCTTCATAGTCTAACTTTCATTTCCATGTTAGGATCCTTGAGTACATATTCATGCTTATACTTTTCAGAGGTCCGATATTGTTCCATGTACAATCCTTGTTTTATTGATTGCATGTAATATTCTAATTTTCTGAGATTGTGGATTTGGGGTTTTCATGAGCTGTAAGCCATAATCATCACAATTATGACAAATCACGGCTTGAACTATCTTGCTTTTCATATAATGAGTCTATCTCATATATTAGTTTCACGTTTTAAGTTGTATTACTGAAATAAATCTTTATTAACCTTCTGCATGCCATCTGGATATTAAAAGGTACAGAGGTAAATTCCAAATGCTACATATTTTATACATTTTTGGGGTACTTAGATCAGAAATAGTTGGATCTGGGTGGAATTGCCCCATGCAATTAGCCACTTAATTGCAAATTTCAGCTTGTACAGAGAGAGAACCCATGCTAAATTAACCTTGTCATTCAACTAACCCATATTGCTTAGACCAACCATTCAATAATTTTGAACAGAAATATTTATAAGGTTTGCCATAGCTTCAGCTTATGGAGTCATTGTCCATGAAAGGTGATTCCCCCATCTCCGAGAACAACATATTTATGAATCAGAACATAGGCCTTGTACCAGACCTAATGCTAAATATGCAGAAGCTGAGCTACAGAAATGGCTGAACTACAATTCCCAGAATCCCTCGCATTGGCCATGCTGAGAAGTCTCTCAGAATTGCAGTTTAGGAATATCTGGAAAAATACTGCTCATACTTGTTCTAACCAATCTGAACTTTCAGTCTTTGTATGAACTCTTGTATTTGCATTAAATGTCACATTTAATTAAGCCACCACCATCTTCCTATTTACTTGTGAACTTTTACCATTCTCATCAATAATGAACAACCTGATAATTTAGCTAATGCCTGTGACTGCCTTCAAGTGATGTTTTGGAAAATGAGTCTGAACTACTGATGTGACCTTGATTTGAAAGCTGTTTGGCCAGGCGCCAAGGCACAAAGAAATACTCAATGTGTCAAGTATTTCTTCAGGCAACTGCCAGCCTGAGAAAAAGCACATGATGTGCTTCTATCAAGATTGTATATGCTTTTTTCCTCTCACCTCTTAAAGTAGGTAGCATTTTGCAGTCAGCAAAAAGAAAGTACAAGCAAAATGTGTCAAGTATTCAAAAGTTGTTCACTGAAAATGATGGCCATTAAGCTTCCTCGTATAGTATACCGTCTCTAACCTGCTCATGAAGCATACCAGTCATACCGGTTAGAGACGGAAGATGGAAGAAACTGGAAACAGCACATAGACCAACTGAGGTCGAGAACAACCACCGACAACATGGGAAACACACAAACACCACTAACAGACACTCATAAAAAACCGAGAGGGGGGGGAGAACTCCCAAACAATAATCAAAAGGGAGAAGAAAACCCCTCTGAAAAACAACAACAACCCGAACAACCCCAAACGATACCAATAGGCAGAAAAATAAACCAACTCTACTCACCAGCAGACGACTTCAGCTGAAGGGAACTGACAGCGATCGAGGAACTAGAAGCCTCGCCGGGAAGAAGCAGCCAAGCCAGCTCGACCAGCCCAGAAAGACCAGGAGGGAGCAGCGGAACCGACAACTCGACCGGCCCAGATAAACCGGGTGAGAGTTGAGGCAACAGGCCTGACTCACCCTTCCAGCCGGTTCCATTGAGAAGGACAGGAGCAACAAGGATCCTGTCCGAACCAGTCAAAGACAACGCCACAACTGAACCAAGCAGGTCAAATAGAAACATCAAAAGCGCAGCCTACTTACGGGACTACGTTACGTAGGTTGGACTGAACCAAGAGGGGAGGGGTGTTCTGTATTAGCATACTCGAAATACCCCAATCCGATTGGT